>JAUMHQ010000052.1:2514618-2537166 GCA_032361165.1 Enteromius paludinosus | reverse complement strand
TCAGGCTTTGATTCATTAGAGCTGAACTGTCTCCTACAAGGACAGAGGACTTGTGTAACAGGAAAGTTTGTAACAAGACTGTTTTGTGTCACTATTGACTTCCATAGTATGTCTTTTATTCCCAATTTGGAAGTCAATGGTGACCAAAACAGCCTTCTTGCAAATTTTCTACAAATATATTTCTTTGTGGGAATTTCAAGACAAAAGTTCATACAGATTTGGAACTACTCGAGCGTGCTGAAATTATGACAGAATTTTCATTTTTAATTGAACTATTCCTTTTCAGTAAACATAGTCATATGGACTCATTTAATGAAGTTTCAATGTTTTTGTGTTTTTTTTTTTTTAGATTGAAGCAGTTGAATAAAAACATCTGCATGGGTGTTATTTAAATTTCTTTGTGTTCCACAGAACAAATAAGATCATACAGATTAAAAACACAAATAGTTTATACAGCTTGCACTGGTGCGAATGACCGACTATAATTTCTATGATAACATTTCTGAGCTTGAAGCATAGACATAAGATCCTTATATCCAATTTATTTTTCCATTACACCTTTCTTGTACGTGTTGCAAAACGCCCAGGCTGGTGATTTATATCGAAATTAAAAGACAAATACATAAAATAAACATGTAATTTCCGATATACATTTCTCAGTGAAATTAAAAGCCATTCGCATAAAGGATGATAACTGTCATAGTCATTCCAACTCTAAGAATAGTCCATGAGACAACTATAATGATAAGATATCGTTAGAATCACTCTCAGTATGATTTTTCTTTCTAGCTGATGAACCATAAAAACATTGACAGCCATTTAAAACAGCAGACAACAAGCTTATAATTAACAGCGTATTATACAAACCTTGTATACAATTATGCCATTTAAAAAAAGAAAGAATGAAGAAATTACAACCACAACAACAGAAACAATACAGTGATCCCGCTTCACATTTTATTGCAGCGATGAACATTTTCATAAAAATAAAGAGTGCATTTGGAGAGGTGTTGTATCAGTCTATTTCAATATTCCTAAATCTGTCTTTAGAAAGAGTTTACACAGTATAATGAAAATACACTGCCTAAAAAAGGAAAGGATATCACCTAACCTGCTAGTCTGAACCAATCACATCACAAAGTCATTTTGCTACAAACTTCATAATATTTACACAAAAAGCTACAAAAGCAGGAAACTGCATGTCAAAATAACTATAGGTGAGTGAGGATGGATTATACACCACTTTAAATGTTTTAACAAGACTGTAACAGCATACATATAATACAATCTGAATTAAGATCCCTAATCAAACTTCATGACACCTTCAAAGCCGTGGTAAGTGAACGGCTCCAGCGTGGAAGTGCATTGATCCTTTTCCAGACACGCCATCTTATTCCACTCACAGTCACTCTCAGAGCCGGGAGCAAAATACACTCCGTCAGGAGAGTGGATGGAGGGATCTTCATTGAAATAGTTGTGCGGCCTAAGGATGACACCGCCACCATTGCCAATAGTAACCGTGTTGGGGATGTCTTCTGCATGTGGTATGTGTAGGAAACCGGCGGTCACCCAGGCAACCAAGTCCTTTAGAAGACATAACGAAGTTTAAGTCATTAGTTGCAAAAAAATAAAAGCACCTGCTAAATTAAAGCATCCTGATTAAGTGGTCCACTAATACCTCATTGACAATCATCTCATTGTCTTCGATATATTTGCTGAAATCAACAAATGGGGACCACATGTAATTCTGGCTGTACAGACTGCTACTAGTCTGCTCTTCATCTTTATGCTTGGTTATAGCAACCTTATACCTAGAATAAAGAAATAAAAGTGAATGGGAGAGAAGACAACCTAATAAATAATACATATGAAACATTCTTCTTCTAAGTATTGTGTGCAAGACTTTATAGACTTACCGGGCCCAGGCCATGGACTTCTCTGTGGACTCACTTTCAGGGAGATGATCTCCAGCAAAGCTCACCACCTGAAGCCTGTAAGAGCGATGGTGGCCCCAGCGATTAGTCTCATTACTGGCTATATGAAGGTAACGGGGTGTTTTGGCACCGTGGAGCATAGCCGCTTCTTTTTCTGTCTTGATTTGCTGCTCCACTAGCTGAGGTATCTTTGCTTTCTCTGAGGGCATCCATGGTAATGGCACTTCCTTATACACCATGTCTTTAGTCTGAAATATGTTCTTCACACCTTTAAAAAAAAGAAAAAACATAAAATTATTGCTTTGTGCTTTTTAAAAGTTGATTTTCTGTGCAAGAGGATTCTTTACCAGCTGATTAAATTCAACTTGGAAATTGGAAAGAAAGACCATGGAGAGATTCTTAAAGGGATAGTTCATCCCAAAAACATAAACAGCCTGTCATCATTTACTCTTCATATTGTTCTAGATCTGTATGGTGTTTCAAGACATAATAAGGTTATTTGTTGATAAAAATCACTTTTATAATATACAAACAACATTAATATTTTTACGTCATTCATCTTTATATCTTGAAATACCTGTGTGCCAGAAAAGGGGTGTGAATGACATTTCTGGGACCTTTACGTCAATCGCCTCTTCTCAATGGCGGAATCGAGATATATCAACATATGATGTCTTTTCACATGTATCTTTGCTAAAGTGTTTTCATAGGCAATGTTACTTTTTATATTTGTTTATGAAATGTTTCTGAATTGTTTTAGTGCCAGAATAATTAGCTGAAAAGTCTATATTATGCCGTTTAATATTACACATTTTCCCATTTAATGTGACCAGCTATTGGCACGTGACAAGTTGTCACATAGCAACATCAGGATTCAGTGCAGGACCAGTTTAGTAGCTGATTATCTCCAAAGATAAAAATGTAAATAAAGTGACTAATAAGTGATTCTAAAGGTATCTCTGTGTTGCTGTGACTTATGTAAACGTGTTTGATCGTTTGAAGTCTTACCTACAATATCCAGGTCGACTTTAAAGTTGATAAAATGGGTGTGGATGTTTCCAAGGACATTTTCTGCGACCTGGTGGCCGTACTGCAAATTTCCATCATCCTTAAAGGAGGATGATATGTAACCAGTGGCGTGAACCCTGGCTTCCACAGAGCCGCTCTGATAGAAAATAAAGTCCCATATGTAATCATAGTTCCCTATAGCAGTAATGGTGCGGAACACCAGAGCGCTGTTTGCCATCCCACCGTAGCCGTTATGAAAGAAATCTGAAAAGTGTCGTCGCAAAGGTCGCCCAATGTCATGTTCAAAAACACAGATGGAGTTTCTGAACTGCTGCGTTACGTTTGTGTCAATATAGCGGTAGGTGTCTACATAGGTGGCTGCGTACGGACAGTCGACCCCACGCACGAGCTCGTGCGCGAAGCGACCTATCCCTATACTTGAGTCCAGGAACTTCGTGAGCATCATCCCAGGCGTAACTGAGCCGTAGACGGACATCGCCTCCTGCACGCTGAGTTCGTACGCAATCCTTTCTCCTTTAAACTTCACGTCAAACACCCGCATCCCAGTCAGAGAGCTCAAGCCAAAAGCAAAGCTCCAGTCCAGATAAACCACCTGGTTGTTTTTAACGCTGTAACGTTTCCCTTGAAGATAATACTGCTGTGGTCCTAAACCAGAGGGCTTGTTTCTCGGCTTCAGCGAAGCGTGGTTTGTGATTTCTTTGTAGACTATCTTTTTTAACTTACCAGAATTGTATTTTGTCAGAAATTCGTCAACGCTGTTTAAGTATTGACCGTTGTACAACAACCTGTCAACAGTCCAGTAGGACGCGTTGCTGCTTTGGTGATTGATCAGGACCTCAAAGCCCACAGGATGGATGTACATGCCACTGAAATCGCGGAAAAAGGAGATCCAGGTCTTGCGGTCACCACTTTTGATTCCTCTCGGCATGCCTTCAAAGGGCAGCAGTTTCCTTTCCCTTGGGATGTAGCCAAAACTTTCCCTCAGAGGCTTTTCTAGTTTTTGGAAAACGTTATAAAGGAGCGTGAATATCTCCACATACTCTCCGATTGTCACCGTGCGGGCTGTGAAAGGTAACTGCGGAGTATTGTACTTCTTCTGAGTAACATCCTGATGCTTCAGTTGACCAGATAACGGTCCCACCACGTACTCCTTCAGGTAGCCGCGCTCGCCATAGAAGACAACGACGCTCGCTTCGCGGGGGGGTTTCTGTCCTTCGGCATCCAGGTAGCGCAGCACATCAGCCTTCCTCGGGAGCGCGAGGTCGATTAAAAAGAGGAAATTCTCCGAGGTCTTTGCCGTTAACGAATGAGAGATCTTTAAGTCTTTTTGGTCCCACATATAGTCGCGAACAGACTTATACTCCTCTGCTGTTAGGTCCGCGAAAACCAGACTTTTATCGCAGTGTTTCACTTGTAGGGACTCTCGCGGCTGCTGGGACATACATTTTGGAAGCCTATTTGAATTTAAGCATATCAGCACGATGTTGATGATCACTGAGATAAGTCCCAGGAGTATCAGTAGGTATTTTAACAGAGAATTCATTATTGTAGCGACCAAGCCCCTCTTGTGCTTGAAGGCATCTGCAGCGTGAGAGTGCAGAATGGGTCTCAGAGTACAGTATGCTGGTAGTAGCCTAAATGTTATAACCACACCCACCAGGACTGCTCCCCAAAAGTTCACACAAGCCCCCCAGTGCTTCATGTTTATTCATTTTACACCAGTTCTATTTCAAGTGCATGAACCTATTACGAAATAGTGATTCTTGAATTTACAGGTTTGAGCAGCACTCTAATTTGAATGTGCAGCTTCCAGGTGTAACTTTTTATGTAAATGTTTCTTGGATGAATCTAGTTAACTTTTAACTGCTACTGAATGGGCCTAAAAGCAGTTAAATTGCAGAGTTATAGCTAAATTGGTACTATAGTACTACTGGACTAAGTTTGAAGCAAGCACATTGAACTAACAATGTAATCGCAGCAAGCAATGTGAACTGAACGCTCGCTTAACACTCAGCCTGTGGAAGTCCAGACATGAAATATTTTCCCCTGGTTTTTATCAATTGAATCTAAGTTCATTTCCATTGAAGAGAGGAAGGAATGTTTTTTTGTGCTTCAGGAAAAATAATTTGATTTCTCAATAAGGTGTGAGTAATACTGAAAAGCCTTTTTTTATGATAATTGCATTCACTCAGACTCCCTGTAGTTTCTAGAAACACATTTAAAAGAGCAGAATCCAGGAAACAGGACATGCCTTTGTTAAGAGGAAAATTAGGTGTGACCATTACAAGTTTAAATTTCCTTAACCGAGGGACAAAAAAACAAACAAACAAACAATATAAATACTCCCTTGTGCAGAGCATGCCACAGAGACAATAATCTTTAAACAAAAGTTACAACAAAAAAATCTGATAGCATTTTCTACTTAATTTAGATTCCTTCAATATCAGTTCACATGGATATTACAAAAATACCCAGCAAGGCATATAGCATGCAGCTAATTCATTTTTTTGTGAGTAATCCTAAATTTGAATGAAGATATATCAAATAAATTGCTGTAAATGCACTGTACTAAATAAAACTTATATATCAAATTCAGAAGTGCATTAAGTACATCTTGTTTGAAGAATGAAGGGGAGGAGGGGGGTACTGTCCAAGAAATCAAATAACAAAAAGGAGGGTTCCCTGAGACGTTTACTTAAATAACACTTTTGCACAGTCATGCTTATAAATGTCTACACGATTTTTTGTTAACTCTCAACTCTGTTGTTCTTATTCTGACAGTTTCCAGATGTTCTCCATGAGCGCTCTCTAAACACTTGTGTCTATTCCAGAGAAGTAGTATAATACAAGTGGAGTTTTTGTGAATTGAAATATTGCACAGATGTCACTGTGTTTTTAAATTATCTTTTATTTAAAATTATACACCATTTATATTCATAAAGGTTATGAATCAGGAAGCGATATTTGTTTAGGCTACCATACTTAACCAAGCTACGGACTGAAATTAGAATCTGTTTTTTATTATTAATTGAGATTAATTTATAATTAATTGACATTAAAATTCTAGCTGCAAATTTTTTTTTTTTTCTGCTTGCAAATGAAATTACGCTCTTTGTTTTTTCGAACCCTGTTTTGCGATGGGTTTTCCCGTCACAGGTTTAGGGAATTTTTTAGAAATTGTATTCCCGGGCTCTGTCCTCATCGAGGATAAATCAACATACAGCACAAGATAAATAGTAAGGAAAAATATGAATGCAAAAGCACTGAAATTAAGTTTAAATCATAAATGTATAGGATCAGTCTAAAAACACAACACTGTGAAAATATAAGGACAACGGATTTAGTGTCCCCTGCTGGTCATATAATTTATCGCCTTAGAGCCCCCCCCCCCCCCCACCATTAATTTCACTATATTTTCAATCTCTGACATGGCCGTACTCAGTCAATATTAAAGATTTCAATGTTACATATTCACAGAATGTCCTTTAGCTTATAAAGGATGATGGTTTTCACAGACAGTGTCACATATATACGAAAAACTGATGAGTGATCAACAAAGAGATGTTTAAGAGTAGATAAACTGGATAGATCACATATTTAACCTTTTAAAAATTGGTAAAAAAAAAAAAAAGATAAACTTGAATATAGTGTGCAACAACACAAGAAGACAATTTCTGCTATTATGATGTGTATTTTTAAAAATCTAAAACACATATCAGCCTACGATGAGATTAACTTAACAAAATAAGCTACAAAAAAGTGTTGGGATAATATGCTGACGAAAAGAAGCTTACGTTAAAAATAAAACAAACAAATAAAATATAATGCCATAAAAAGTAGCATTAAGAACAGAAATTGTACATTAAAATTTTACTAGCATTTACATTTAAATCTTTGACGTAACAAAACGTTGCTAAGCAACAAAAACAAAATCTAGGGGTGGGTGCTGCACAGTTATGCATCACGTCATAGCGTTTTTTTTACCATTTATACGCACATACATGCCCATAGTAACCAACTTTATTGTTTATTATCATTATTATTATTAATGGGTAAAATTATTTACGATAACAGTATTTTGTGTAGTGCTAAGTAAATATTTAACATTCACAAGTTTAGCCTTTGAACCGATTAAAATGAAATATCCGTGTCAGTACACGACCACAAGCCCTACCCATTAGTTTCTTTCGCTTTGAATGACGTCAGGCATTTTCCTGTCAGCTGACGCAGTGGGCGTGTTTACGTCGCTGATGTAAACAGAAAGGACCATTTTGATCAGAGAAATCTAGAAGCCAGGGCACAGTAACTCATCAAAGCTTTTCAGCTTTCACCCATGCAACGCCTTAAATAGTTCTCGCGCCATGGACTTCTATATCAATCTGAAGGTGAATTTCCGAGGGAATGCAAAGAGTTTCTTGCTGTCTGGCTCGGAGACGAAGAGTTGGGAGTCTATGGAGGCCATGGTAAGCAGTGGATGATGAGGTGATGTCAGCCTGATCACTCACCTTGATGCCGCAAAGCCTTTCTCACCGAAGTCAGCCGATGTCTGGCTGATGCGATTAGAGTAGTATTACAAGACATCTGCTGTGACATTCACTAGCTGGCGTGCTGATTCGATGGCGTAAAAGCTTAATCATATAGAAAGAATGGGCCAAGCGACCATTTTGCCGAAAGCCCACGAATTAAATAGCAGCCATATTTACATCTAACAAGGTATATGATATGTTATCTTACGTGCGCAGATCTTCCATGGATTAAATCATCATTACAAAGGGTCTGGCACAGTTTTAGGAGAGGGGGCGCCTGTCATGTCTGTAGATCCCAGTGATGAGCTCTTAGTTATAACATGATCATGTTGATTCACTCAAAACCTACTGAGCTCCCTCACTACAGCACGACAGGCGCGTAGATATCCAAATACGGTCCCTGTATACATCAGGAGGTTTCGAAACATTGACTGCAAATCTGTTTCAAGTACGTTAAATGTCATTTGGTAGTCTAAGTTAAGATACCTCAAAGCGTCGTGTAACGTTAATGGTGTCAGTTTGGAATAACATAACGTTAGTCAGCAGTTTGACATCGGCACAGGCCAGTCAGGGTCTAAATATTTATTTAGGGGAAGACTGTTTATTATCCCTTTTATAATCTACTTACCAAGTAGGTATATATTAATACAATTACAATCCGAGGTGAAAGTAATTCGATTACCTTACTTGTGGAAGACGCGGAGAAAAACGTTGCCCGGATGAGAGGTCCGTTGAGAATATTGGTTATTATTCAAAATATTTGCACGCGGAATGTCACCACTGGCCAATCAGAATCAAGTATTTTTCATACATTTCATCAAACAGGTTTGTCGTCACAAAGTACGTATACAGGCATTGTGTTGACTTTTGGTATTTTTCATTCTTCAGGTGAAGAGGTCTTTTGGCCTGTGTAATTTACAGCTGACTTATTTCGATGAGGAAAATGAAGAGGTGAGGGTGAAGACGTTAAATATTTGGGATGTTGCTTGCTTAATTTGCTTTGTCAATGAAAACATGAGACCTACATAATATAAAAGTAGTATTACTATTGGTTTATAATTCCATCATAATTGTGTGTGTGTGTTGCTGTTTGTTTCAGGTATCGATCAACAGCCAATGTAAGTAAAATTTCTTAATCTATGTATAATAAAAAAGTAACACATCTACATCCAGCCAGAATATGTTATATCACTGATTGGAGTAATTTTTTTTTTTTTTCAGTGGAATACGAAGAAGCCCTGAAGGTAGAGAATCATTTCTTACTCACTGTTTATTGCATATAACTCAATTAAGGCAGCAAACCTCTACTTAAAATATGTAGAATATTTTTAATTAACATATTTTCATTACAATAGAAATACAAGAGGTACATAACAGTATGGATAGTTGGGCTTTCGGATATTGTTTTAGACAAAGGGGTGCCTTGGAGTCAGAAAAGTTGAGAACCAATCACTTGGAGCCTGTTATTGTGACTGCAATCAACAAAACGTTCAAAGGGAAATGCACTGTATTGATGCACTGTGTTGTTTGTAACTGTAGAGTGCTGCACGACAGGGGAACAGACTACAAATGAATGTGTATGAGACGAGGGGCAGTAGAGCCACAGTGCCAGGACCGGGCCCACCACCAGGGTCAGGGGTGGGCTTGGGCCAGGTAAAACCTGGTACTGCTGGAGAACCCAAGAAGGGATTCAGGCCTCCTCAACACTGCCCTACTTTGGCACAAGTGGTGAGTCGCAAAGTTCAGGCCGCAGTCCCAGAGGAAGGATTGGTAAGATTTTATAACCCAATGGTTTTGCACAATCACAGAAGTAGCCACAATTGTATCAAATTCTAGGCTGAAATTTAGTTGGAATGGCGCATTACAATATATTTAATAATCTAAATGATAAAACATTCATGCTCTCATGCTTAAACCAAATAATGGAATTGTATTCTGATTACAGTTTTATTGTAGTTTGCATGAAATGTGCTTCCACCATTGCATATTAATGACTGGTGTGTCACATATATTGTATTTTGATATGCTGCTTTTGTTTTAAAGGTAATTGTGAATGAAGTCAAAGGTGGGAAGGCAGAAGATAAGACCCCTCCAGCTTGGTTCACTTCATACATGGAAAAGGTACAAGAAACAAGACATTAAAATCAGCATGAGATAAAATCTACCATTACTTTTTTTTTTAAAGGATGTTATTGTATTTATTGCTTAAAACATATTATTAATATTTTAGCACTAAGTCAGCATACTGGAATGATTTCTGAAAGATCTTGCAGATGTTTTACTTTTAAGTAATTTTTGGTAACACTTTATTTTTCAGTCACACCTATTAGTTGCTTATTAGCATGCATATTACTAGAGTATTAGCCATTTATTAGTGCTTATTAAACACATATTAACACCTTATTCTAGATCCCTAATCCTGCCCGATATCTAAACTTAAATACCTTACTAACTATAAATAAGCAGCAAATTAAGAATTTATTGAGGGAAAAGGCGTAGTAAATATTTACCAAGTGTAATCATTTGTTTTGACCTCACACATTTCATAAACAAGTTATAACTTTATCTTCTGTTGCAATGGCAGACGTTTGTCTGGTATGATATGCCAGACTTCACAAAAAGCACATTATGCTGTGAAAGAAAAGATCTGTTGCTACTTCCATTTCAATTACATTTTAAGAACTAAAACATTTTGTCCTGTCCCACTCCAAAAAAATTTGTGACATAATTTACTCACCCTCAAGTTGTTCCAAACCTTTATAAGTTACTTTCTTCTGTTGAACATAAAAGAAAATGACCAAAGAGTTGCTGGTCCTTATTGACTTACACAGAAAATAAATATTCTGAAAGTCAGCGGGAACCAGAAACATATAGATCACTGGTCTCAAACTAAATTCCTCGAGGGCCACAGCTCTGCACATTTTCGCTCCAACCCTAATCAAACCCAACTCGTCCAGGTAATCAAGCTCTTTAGGATCACTAGAAACTTCCCAGCAGGTGTAATTTGGAGCTGGTTGGAGCTAAACTCTGCATAGTTGTGGCCCTCCCTTAACTGAGTTTAAGACCAATTCTGTAGATGTTTAGAATAACATGAGGAACCTAACATTGGAAACATTTGTGTCTCTGTTTTTCTCTTCACATTATGTTAACTGCCACAGTTTAAGGACCAAGTGGTTAGGGAGGCAGTAGAGAAGATTTGTAGAGAGTTTTCTGGACAATGCTGCATCCATAAGCCAGTGGGAGCTGAGGCTCAGGTTCCTGAGGTCACCTCATCTACTCTCCCTGGGGCCCCAAGTTCAGCGCCAGCCTGCAGCAGCTGCCGTGGCCAGACCGCAGGCGGCGGATACCAATGCAGGTTAGAGAGATCTCTCTGAGGTTGATGTCTGTATCTGGATCTTCTGATAAAATAATTGCTTCTGTGGTACATTTCAAAGGGTAACGCATATTATGAGAGATAAAATGTATAACTGAAAGCTCATAATGGGTGCCTTCAATTTTGTGTTTCATTGCGATTGGTTTCTTTCTGCACAGTGTGTGTACTTCCTGCACTCTGTGTGAGCCTTGTAGCTTCTCGCACGATCCAAGCCACAATCTTGTGAGAGCCAGAACTCCCCTGTCTATTCCCGAGCACGGCTCCCCGGCACCAGATCACAGCAGGTGGGCATTTGTCCTCTGCTTTGGCATGTCTTGGTGTTAAAGCTCAGAATAGTTAACTGTATTTTGCTCTCTCTGAAGGTTCTACAGAAGGGGTGACCGGAGTTTTCGTAAGGCAGAGAAGCAGCGTCTTAAAGCGGAGAAGCGCCAGCTCAAGGCGGAGGTGAAGGAGATCAGGAAGCAGCTGAGGATGGAGAGGAGAGGGCTGCAGTGGAGCACTGCTGGAGAAGGGAGCTCTTCACCCGTCCTGCTGCAGCCACGCGCCACACAGGCAAACAGCCCAGAGTAAGAGCTTATACCTCATGTTATTCCAAACTTGTTTGATGTTATTTTTTAAGAATTATTTTGCCATGAAAGAAGAACTGCTACCTTTTTTGACAGCTTTTCCCATCATATGATTCTTACGTTTAAATTTCAACTGCAAAAGATGTCGAGCTCTAGTGTTATACTACTTCCTTACTTCCTATGACTGGCTGAGCCATGTTAACGTGTAATATAGGAGGCCATGTCTTAATATTGCCATTTAGCTAGCTGACACAAGAAAGTTTTTTTTTTAAAAATATTAGTTAAATATAATAATCAAGAACTAATCTTATATTGTCATCTAATCATCTAATATTTTTGGAAAATAAATGAATACGTGTACAAAATATTATTTACATGTAATTAATGTTAATAAGACGCCATTTAGTTTATACTGTCTTGATTGCAGTCGTCCTAAACGCCCGTGCCCTCTGGCTGTGCCAGCTATGACTGCTCTACTCCTGGATGAAAACCTGCCTGATGGATCACGTTTGCGTCCTGGGACCAAGTTCATCAAATACTGGAAAATGAAGAACAGTGGCAGAGTGTGCTGGGACTCTGAGACCAAGGTAGACTTAGACCCTGTTACAGAGACAAATCTGTGTGCACACATACACAATAAAAAAAATCTGAACCTGATTGTGTCCCATTACGGCCTCAGTTAAAGTTCATGTGGGGCAACTTGGCAGTGGGCTCTGGTGAAAGATGGAGGGAGGTCGCAGTTCCCACATTACAGCCAGGTCAGGTGGGTGTCATCAGCGTGGCACTTTGTGCTCCGACGTTAGAGGGCACCTATACTTCGCATTGGCGCCTGGCACACAGAGGAGAACAGTTTGGACCACGTGTTTGGTGCAGCATCGTTGTGGATCCACATGCTCCCACAGCCATCTGTGCTGACGGACTATTGGTTTCTCCCTGTGTCACCCCACATGTAAGACAACAGTCTAGAGACACCCTCATTACAATCATTACATGTGTAGTTATTCTAACGTACATAGTACTATATGAAATGGCCAATTCAGTGTCCTTATCATAACAAAAAAATTAATTTAATCTAAAATACATTTACTACTAATATACGTTTTCATGACTCCTAAACTAAAAACAGGCCCACATTTAAGGGATAGCTCACCCCAAAATAAATTTTTTGTCATCAATCATTTACCCCTATGTCGTTCTGAACTAGTAAAAGCTTGGTTTATCTTCATAACACAATTTAAAATATTTCTGATGAAAACCAGGAAGCTTGTGACTGTTTCATTGACTGCCAAACAATTACCACTGTCAAGGATCCAGTCAGAATAATCCATCTGCCATCCATGGTTTAATGATCTCTGAATGTGATAAAGAGTCGTTATTTTTACTTTCTTTGTGTACAAAAGGTTTTCTCATCGCCTCATAACATTTAGACTGAGCCATGGATGGCAGATGGAGTATTCTTGACAGTGTTCATTACTTGGTAGTCAACGGCACAGTCACCAGGATTTCATCAAAAATATCTTAAAATTATATTTGACAAAAAAAATGTATTTTGGTGTGGATTATCCCTTTAATTTAAAATTTAAATTTTAGTTTTTATGGCTATATTATGCCATATCTTAGAACTTTTTTACAACCTTAAAACCTACCTGCATTAAACATGAGTAAAATTCTGGTAAACATTAGTACATTCACTTTTGCAGCACTAAATTTACTAAAAGTAAAATAAAAGAAGTAAAGTGAAACTACAAAACTAGAGATAAAATAGATAACTAAACTAAACTAAACTGAAAGGACAAACTGAAAATAAAACAAAAAATAGTTACCCTGGGAAATTGAATTTTTTATTATCATTATTTTGTCCTGTGGCCCAAATATATATATATATATACAGTATACAGCTATTGTTAGTTTAGTTTTTTCACTTTCACCTGTCTGGCACTTTTAGGAGAAGTCTTCCCGGACTCTTGAGAGGGAGGAGAAATGCCGGGCCTCAAGGGAACAGCTACTTTTGTCTGTAAACCAGGACTGTGATCAGGAATTCTACATTCCATCTGTGGACTTACTTACAGCTCAGGTGTGACCAAACCCATCATGTTTGTTATGTTTCATGAAGAAAGTTTGTCAACTTGACACTCACTTTGTTGTATTCACTTAGGACTTACTGTCTTTTGAACTGCTGGACATCAACATTGTACAAGAGTTGGAGAGCGTGCCCAACAACACTCCTGCAGGTAACCTTACATCTGTTATATGCTTCTAAAAATTTGAATTAATGGCTTTTATGGATTTTTCATGTTAATTAAAAATTAATGTTAAATCAAAATTATATAGATACCAGTCTTTTCTAATATTCTCTCTCTAATATATGAAGACATTACTCCATGCATATCACCTCTGCCCCATGATGGACCTCTTCAGGAGAAACCGACATTGGGACTCATACAAGAGGAAACAGAAGCCCAAGGGGTCAGCGACATCCTGGGTAAACATTAAAGTACAACTTTTCTGCACTTTTCCTGTGTTTTGCTGTCAGCGATTGTGTAGCTTTCTATATTTTGAACTTTTTTTGATGTCATGCTCACAGACGTGGCCCAGGGCACAGAGTTAGAGGGCATCCCAGCACAAGAGAAAGGAGAGGAGGGCATCATTGGGCCTCAGTTTGTCAGTCCATCTGTTATCCGCTCTCTCACCCTTGAAGTGACCCGTGAACTAGCAGAGCATGGGGTGCTTTGTGGGAGATGCCCAGCTAAAGGTTTGTGATGGTGGAAGGATGCACCTCTCTGCTTTTCCTGAAAATTACAGTCATTTGTTAATATTTGTAGTCGGAAAATGGGAAAAACTTTTTAATTTTGTGTTGACTTGATATAAAGTGCTTTTGATATTTTTGTAAGCTTTTGTAAACTTTACACTATCAAATGCGTACACTATACACTATTTCTATCAAAATTATGTTCTTATGAATAATACAAAAACTGCCGTACACCTTAACAACAGTATTGTCCATTTTTCCCATTTAAAGTGGTGCGTCCAGCCCCGCAAGGTTCAATGTCCCTTTGTGAGAGGAAATCAGAAAAAGTTTCAGAAACAGGGCTAATATCTGCTCCAGCCCCTCTGAAAGTAGAAACGGCACAACTCTCCAGCCCTGCTTCACCAGAGACAGAGAGCACTGATATAGCTGCTCCACTGCTGACGCTTCCAGCAGAGCTCATTAGCACAGGTAACGACACCGAGATCATTTTCTGAATCGTTTAAAGGTGAATTAAACAACCTTTTACCAGAGGCAGTAAATGTTTAACAATTGTTCTTATGTTTAGATGAGGGTCACGAGTCTGATATCGAGCAGATCCTGGTGGAACCTGCAGGTGGAGATCCGGTAGAAGAGGGAGAGGAGGAAGTGGATAAGAAAGAGCAAGTGAAGGACACAGGAGCAGCTAAGGAAACCCGCAGCAGAACTTCATCTGCGTCTTCAGAAGACTATATCATCATCCTCCCTGATTGCTTTGACACCAGCCGTCCACTAGGAGAGTCCATGTACAGCTCAGCCCTATCGCAGCCTGGAGAAGAGCCTGCAGAGGGAGACAAACTAGAATCAGTGGAGAGCGCAGAGCTCCAGAGCCCTGTTGTTGCTGCTGCTGTTAGTGCAGATGCTAACGACATGCTTTGTGCCTCCCAGACTCTGGATGCTGTGCCGCTCACCCCTGTGATTGTAGTGGCACCAAGACCCTCAGTCAAAGCCTGGTAAGTTCATACAGAGGACAAATCAGCTGTAATAGATTGGGCTCAGAGGTCAGTTAAAATAATGATGAACCAAAATTTTGCCCACAGAAACAGCAAAACATACTTTTACAGGGTCTAAACCATTGACTAAACATGGGCTTTTCACACTGTGCTTAACCTCAGGTTATTGTCTTTCTAAACACAGCTTTTAACCCCAGGTAAGAAAAACCCGTTTAATTAAATGATACGTTCAAAATTTATTTGTCACATTCACATACATACACGGTACGACATGAAGTGAAATGTATTGCACGACTGCCCCAACAAATTCACACATTTAGAAACCAATTAAGTAAAATGGCAAAATAGAGGTAGAATATAAAAATAAGTACAGTAAATAAATATAATATAAAAAATAAAAATAAACTAGCAATAAAATAAAATAGAATAAAGATAGAACAGAATATGAATATATAAATATAAGTATATGTACACACAATAAAAGTAAGAGTGTAATAGTGAAAGTGAGTAAAAAGGCATACTGGGCGGCAAATGGTATGTAAATTCCACTCATTTATCCCCCCGTAGCCTTCTCCCAACTGCAAATAACAGGTAAAGTACAGATTGTGCAGAGTGAAAGTGTGCAATGGTCTGAATTGAGTGGAGTCGAGAGTAGAGTTCAGTGTCCAGTGTGAGTGCAAAAACCGTATGTGTGGAATGGATCAGTACTGCGTGGTGCACTGATTGAGAGACCGTATCGCCTGCAGCAAGAAGATCCTCCTCAGTGTCTCTGTGTTGGCCTTCAGGGAGCGGAATCGCTTTCCTGACCTCATCAGAGAGAACAGTCCATTGTTGGATGGCTGAGGTCCAGCACCGCCTGCTGTAGATCGAGTGCAGATCAGGGAGCTCGGTGTGTTACGTTTATTACACCTGTAATTTGAACATGGTGTTAGCACTGCTTTTGACAGGGTGCTAAGTTTGTTCTGCTGAACACCTGGCAACAGACAGCCAATCAGAAATTCATGTCAGTAAGAAATTATAAAAGATGAAGAGCGTGTGAACTGGAGTGCTGAGGAGACGGTATCGTTCACTTAATAGAAGTCCAAAGAAATGTTTACGTACTGTTCTTCTTTTTGCCTTTGTGCCTTTCATGAGGCTGTAAAAGTCTAAAGACCTACGTGGCAACATAGGTTTGTCCAGTCAGTGACAGTGACATTGCAAATATGCAATTAAGGACATTAACCTGTGGTTTAGGCATGTACAGTGTGAAATGTCTGTTAATGAATACCTAGGATGAACTGTTAACCCCAGGTATGTGTGAAACTTGATTACAGATAGCACAGGATGTCATTTATCCAGGGTTTAGGATAACCCTAAGTTAACAATTTCAAGTGTGAAAAGTGAAGTGAAGAGTGATGTATTAGCACTTCTCCTGTGACGGATTTTCTCAGTGCTAAAGAGGACGCTAAGGTAGCAATATGCAAAATGTGTTCAGCTAAAATATCGAGACTTTACTATAATAGTTTCTTTTAACTTGAGAACATGACACGTTCAATGGCATACTGTGTTTAATTAACCAGTTTTAATTACTCAAACATTATTTCTTTATTTCCAGTTTTCAGCTAAAAAAATATATAATTTAAATGTGTAAATATTGTTTTTTTTATTTATTTACTATGCAGACTCTTAAATCACAACATATTCACAGGATAGATACATTATGACATGAAATGATTAAAGGGGTCCTAAAAAGAACATCATTTTTTTTTGTATTTGGTGTAATGCTATGTGTTAATGTGGTTTAAGGTGCAAAAAACACCTTACACATACTGTACATTATTGCACATACTGTACACAGTGTTGTAAATACAACTTAACCACTGATTTCTAGTTATATCCTCTTTTGGAAGCACAAAGAAAGTAGTTTCACTTACACAAGCCGTCTCTTGAACATGGTGCCTGCAGAAATAATTCCGTCTTCTTTGTGCAAACATTTGGGTGGTGCTTGAAGATAAACCCACTCTGTTTAAATAAGCTGTTTTAGGGGGGTGTGGACAAGTCATACATTTTATAAAGAATATCTCTTTAATCTTTGCAACTTTAGGGATCGTAACTATGCACTATTTTTAAATTGCATCACCCCTTTAAGAAACTGCACTACTTCTTGGTCACTAATCAAGTTTGTGACATTGGTCATGTGAGAGTGTTCTTGATCCATCGAAAGCATGCAGCCCTAGATTGACCCCTCACAATATCCTCATGCACACATTCCTAAACTTTATCATAGCCTAGATTTTTTTTATGGCATCCCCATATCTTTAAGTTACTGACATGTTAAATTTAGCTTAATATATATGAAATCTCTCTATTCAGCACAGAGACACAAGAGCAGGTGGACCATGGAGCAGAGGAGCAGGAGAGGAGTGATCCTGAAGATCCAGGAGATAAGGAGAAAGGTGAATGGAAACACCATGGGATATTAAAATAATGATCATTACAGGTTGTAAATTAGTGCATTTTTCAATGATTTTGGGGTGTTAGAATATAATACAAAGTGGACAATTTGATATAAGACTCACAGCTATGTTTGAAAGTTTTTAATTTTTATTTTCATAGACTCAGAGCCTAATCAACCTGACCCTGAGAACTCAATAGCATCTGCCAAGTCTGAAACAGAAGATCTTAGGTGCGTTACCCGGCACTCAATCAATCGTTCTGCCTCATGGAAGTGCACCCAGGACAGTCATTACAATGTGTGCTTTTCTATCACTCACATTCTTATTTTCTCTCATTCTTGTCTTTCCTCAGGGCTAATAGCATCACAGGTGGATTGGTGAAGGGTGCCCTGTCCGTGGCAGCATCTGCCTATAAAGCTCTTTTCACTGGACAGACTGGGTCTGAGAAGGTGAGTTTGGGAGCTGTTAAAAGGTCCTTTAAATTCTCAAAGCATATTATGGACGTGGCAATAGTGCGAGAAGCTGAACCATCTCCTCCTTTGTCCTATATTAACAAGAAATAAAAATAAAGCTATTATATAGTTCATTACTTGTGATTGCATATTCAAACAATGAATTGTTTCAGTTTTATTTGATGTGATTTTATATACATTTTATAAAAAAAAATAAACTGATATTAATGAAATATATTTTGTCTCTCTAGACAGTGAAGTCCATGTAGAAAATACTGTATAAGTGCCTAGCGTAGAGTGCAACATTTTCATCAGTAGTTAACTTGTTTTGGGGTTGTGTAGCTTCCAGAAGATGCAGCTTCTCATGACGCCATGATGGCCGTGCTGGTAGAGATGGGCTTTGGTGACCGAGCTCTAAATCAGCGTCTGCTACAGAAACACAACCGCAACCTGCTGGATGTGGTAAATGAACTGGTGCAGATGACGGATAACGACTGGTACACAACGCGCTACTGACATGCTGGTTAATTATTTTGTTTCTCTTACTTGTGATTTTCTTTTCCTCTTTCTCTGTGCAATCAGCAGCCCATTCCATGATACAGACTCTTTCGTTCCATTTGGGTTGTAAAGGTAGTGTGTGTGTGAGTCTGTCTGCTCCATTGTGTAACAGAGAATCATTAGGCGAGCAGCTCATCACCTTTTATAAATGTGCTTGTTAAAGTTTGTTGTTAGTGGGCATTAATGTTTTCACAAAGATGATCATGGGCAGCCAATGAACTCTAATAGGCAACTATTAATCCAAAACTATTCAAGAAACATGCCATGCTTTTAAGAAAAAACTTGATTTGAAAGTATAGTATAATTAACAACAAATGAAAAGCTCTGCAGTGTGACTGGATATTTGTAATATTTCAAGTGTTTTGTGTTCCCAGGTTAAGAATAGGTTTTGGAAAAGTGCAATAGCAAATCTGGCTTTGTGTGGACTCAATCATCAGCCAAGACCAAATAGACTGATAACTTTTGTCATCTTGAAATGGACTTAAGATGACAGTTAAAGGATTCCTTGCTGGAGATGTCAATATGAAGTTTAGTGTGTGAATTTTAGTAATTTTAACCGTTGTTGCTTATAACACACGTGGGGATTGTTGTTATTATTATTATGTTGAAGACCATTGATTCGTTTCTAAAAAGTCCACGAAATAGGGCACATACTGCACTTTGTGAATGCATTGCCATTTAAATATATGAAAAATGTTGTGGCTTGAAGCTGCAATGCATTTGAATAGTTAAATGGACTGAAATATAGAGTACTTTAATTCATGCTTTAAATGGTTAAAGAGGCAAATGCAATCATGACACATTTAACTCCAATTTTGAATGGTAAGACACATCAAAGTAAGAGACGAAATAAATAACAGCCAACTGTTCATTCCCCCAAAAAAAGAGAGAGAGAGAGAAAAAATAAAATCATGCAAATTATATTTTAATAAATAAATAGCTCTTGTATTTAGCGTGATGAAGAATGTATCTCAGCACTTTTCTTCAATGGGAGATTTTGAAACTACCTACTGTCTCGAGTGTGAAAAGCATTCACTATTAATCGTTTAACGTCTCTTGATTTGCTCTTATCCATCATGCTCTCACAAGTGGTACGACCATTATTTATCAGACCCACTTGTTTTTCCGGAGACAGGGCTTGAATATGTTTTAGCACATTCCCTAGGTAAGCTGTAAGTTGGTCTTGGTGCTTGCAGCGATCAGTGGCGGTTCTGGGTGGAACTGTTTGGATTATGTGATTGTAAAGCAAAATCAGTGGAGACAGGTGCGCCTCACTCTGTGTTTGATGCCTGAATGGAGTATTCAGTGTCTCTGCATCTAATGTACACATCTGTCTGTAATAAATATCCTAAGTCTTACTTTTGCTCTCAAGTCTTTGATAATGCACCACACTATCCAAAGCATAGGGTTTATTAAAGACTATTAAACTTTCACATTACACTTAAACTACATGCAAGAAATATACTCACTAGTTTTTCATTTTTTCAGCCACTGAAATATTAAGTTATTTACACATTTGTTGAATAACAAAAAAAAAATCAGTGAAGCTAAACAAGTGATTTAGTGTATTTTTATTTATAATAGAATGCTTGCAATACAAAAAAACCCCACCCCAAAACATTTTCAGTTTCAAAATACACCAAAACAATATTATAATTGCTGATTTATGTGCAAAGCATTCTTGATAAAAAATAATGAACTATTTACTTGAAGCACCTTTTGAGATGTAATTTCTATTTAATAGTTTGGGGAAAAAATGCAGAAGAATGCTATTTGAATACAGAGGCAAGCCTCCGTACTACTGCACATGTAGCAAAAGTCAATTATGCAGTATGATGAATAACAGACAACTTCCCAAGAATCCAAAAGACATGCACTGAGTCAGAAACAAGTGTAGTGTATCTCTGTGGCCAGATCTTCAGAAGACACCCTTCTCAACATTTAAGACAACATGTACCATAAAAAATTGAAACTAAAACCAAAATTCCCCAAGTAGTGAAAATTGTACGCAAAGCTGGTATGAAAATTGGTTTGTGCTCTAAGAGGATTTTCAAGTTTTTTTAAGCCGTTTAGCTGGAATTTCTTGTATTGTTTTTACCTGTTTTAAACTAAAAGTTCTCAACAGCCCTTGAAGTACAAATACATGTCTCACAGATGAAGAGATCATGCTTTAATGCTATTAATGACATTCATGATCATGAATGTAGTGTGCAGGATTGATAAACATTACTGTAATTAATATCCATACATTTCAAAGTTTCTTTGGTCCATATTCATAAATAGTTTTCCCCAGGATTGTCCTCATCTTGGCATTTAATTCAAAGCATGTTGAATTGGTAGTGTAAACATTGAAACCTAATACCCATCATCATTAAAGGGTAAAAAAAAAAAGTTAAACTGTTTGCACTTTGTAACCAGAGCTAGTCAAACCTCCAGGCTAAAACATGCACACCTGCGTGATTCCCATTTAAAATAAAACAATATAATTCCTGAGTGTTTACCTGCAAGATCGCCCCAACACTAATATTACTTCTTAGGCCTGAAAAATAGCTTCTTAGTAAGCATGGATGCAAAGCAAGGCACTTGTTTTTTGCCTAAAGCAGAGAGGTCCTTGCAGTTTCCTACACTGCGGATAGAAACCTTCCTGTTAACAAGTGTGAGGATATCAGTGAACTCCAGTGTCGATCCATAACGCCTCAGGACTTCACACAGATCCTGGATGTACCATGAGCCATTCAGCGTCTCACGATGAGAATAATAACCTTTACAACAAGAAGAAAACAACAAACCTCAGTGACTGCTTAAAGTGGCATAACTGTCAAGGATGTAAACTGCATTTAGTCCTGTACGTGAAACTGAACCTTTTACAAATCTTAAAAAAACAAAGCACCGACCTTCAGCTACTGAATAGCACATAAGGAAATCTGCTCCTGCTGGAAGGGTGCAGAGCGCCCCTGCATCCACAACCACTTCATTGACCGTCTCACTGTCCACCACATCCATTGGTGTCACAGCATCATCATGTTTGTCACCACGACAAGCCTTATGTTCAGAGAAATGCATGCATTCGAAAGAGTGTGAAATGTGTATTCATATTGCATTACTGTAAAGGTCCCGCTTTACATTAGGTGGCTTTAACTACTACATGCTTTTACATTGTACTTATATTTTTTAAAATACCTATATGTAATTTTATCTGCAATTAAATTTATATTTACACTGTTGACCCATCCCTTACACCTAAACCCACCTTTGAATCTAACCTAAAACGCCTAATGTACCCTGTAAATACACTACAAAGGACATTTTGTGGAAGGAGGACAAATTACCTGCAAGATGAAGATCTTGGGTTTCCCAACAAGGCTTTGGCACTTTTTCCCTTTGAACAAATCAGTGATTTCTTGAATTTCGATCTGCCCATCATTGGCATAAATGTGACCATTTTCCCCATGACTTAAAAAGACACAGACAAAACCGTCTGCATCTACATGGTTAGCAGCAGCAGCTGAAATCAATAGGAACACTCAGGATTACACTCATGCTGTTTTGACTTTCCCCTCAAGTTATAATTTACATTCATGATTCAGTTGATTCTAGCACACCATTCAGTGCTTTTGCTATAAATTTGGCACAGTGTGATGATTTTCATATTTTTTCATATTTATTCTGCAGTTTATTAAGTTGTAAGTATAGTAATGTAAACATGTTTTTCAAATTGAGAGAAGAGTCATTTTTTCGTGGTAATCAAGAGTAGATCTTTTTTAGCTATATTTTTTGAACTACAGTAGTAACATCTGAAGTGGATCAAAAAAGTTCAACTAAGTTGTCTTATCTATCTGTCTTATCTATCTATCTATCTATCTATCTGTCTTATCTATCTATCTATCTATCTATCTATCTATCTATCTATCTATCTATCTATCTATCTATCTATCTA
>JAUMHQ010000052.1:2482430-2495900 GCA_032361165.1 Enteromius paludinosus | reverse complement strand
GAATGAGATGTCACTCTTGACTGTCTTCAAAACTTGAGAGCCCTGGAAGCTCATTTAAAACATAACATATATCATGGAATGGGTGTGTATAAATAATATACACTGTATAACACCCAAGGTACAAAAGCATAATTTACCTACTATAAAAAAAGGGATCATCTTATATACATGCAGCTCTATATTGTTTTTAGTGACGTTGTATTATTCGGATTTGAGCATTATCTAGTGTATGAGGTTTAATGCATTTTCTTTTACTGTTCAGTTTCTTAAATGCACACACAAGGTTTTCAACCAGGGAAGATTAATATCCATTTCACAACTATCAGAAAAAATGGTTTATCTAACAATCTTAACTAGACGCAATTATGATTTTGTTAAAGACTAATAATCATAAAATTAATGTTTTTGTATATACACTAATTGACCCAAGGTCAATATTCAAAACAATTTATAACACAAATGTGCTCACCAAAACAAAAATCTTTTTGCATTAAAGATCTATAGTCAAGTTATAATCAATGTTAAATTCTGATTATAGCAGTACTGTCTAAAGTGTGAAGACCAAAAATCAACAATCCCTGGAATCAACAGACAGTGACGCGCATGTAAACTTAGATTTTTATTGAAAACGACAAGCCAAATTTCCACTCAGGCGATGCTACCAGCATTGGAAGCAATCCTGGGCCAAAGGTCTGCGCATTCCTTGGCTACGGGTCCTGTGATAGCTGAGCCTACAAGACACAACGAAAACAATTTAGCACTGCATCTCAGAAAAACCCAGATCATCAAGTGAAAACGACAGGTCTCACAAAGAACATGTTCCATCACGGATTGAGATTTAACAGCACATGGCGACTGCCATCTCACCCATTAGCAATGGGATTCACTTTTCCTTCATTGACGACTCACCCAGCCACAGAGCAGACAAAGCAAGTGCTTTAAGAAGGGTACAAAACCAGCTCTCGCACTCATAACTCACCTTTCATTTCTCCTTTGTTATTCACTATGACCCCTGCATTGTCTTCAAAGTATAGAAACACGCCGTCTTTTCGCCGATACGACTTCCGCTGCCGTATCACCACCGCAGGATGCACTATATCACAAGGGGAAAGCTTTAATAAGCATACATACCCGATCTTAACTCGCATCAGCAAGACTCAAACGTCTCCAAGCCATAGCCTGTTATTTGCCTTCAAAACCTCAAGCTCCAGAAATGTGACAATTCAGGTTCTGCGAACACTCACCCTTTTTCCTGAGCTCTGGCTTGCCTTTCTTCACTGTGGCCATGACCATGTCGCCCACACCAGCGGAGGGGAGCCTGTTCAGACGACCCTTGATGCCTTTGACAGATATGATGTACAGGTTCTTGGCACCTAAGCAAGAGAAAAGCAGAGGTCAATAACCGAGTAATCAATAACTCCACATATAGTTCTACAATATCTTTATGCTTTCAATTAGTCAGACACACAGGTCCGCTAACCCTCAGCTGGTACTTTACAAACTGGCAAACATTTGTTCCATCACGGATTGAGATTTAACAGCACATGGCGACTGCCATCTCACCCATTAGCAATGGGATTCACTATTCCTTCATTGACGACTCACCGAGCCACAGAGCAGACAAAGCAAGTGCTTTAAGAAGGATAAGAGACTCAAATACTGGTAAGATGTCATACCTGTGTTGTCAGCGCAGTTGATGACCGCTCCCACTGGGAGACCCAGTGAGATACGGAACTTGGCTCCCGATGACCCACCACGTCCTAAACAAGAGGATGAACAAATTACGAGTTTACAATGCTAGTATAAACCCAAAAGATGCCAGTTGCATTTGCTTAGCTAACCAGTCAAGAACTTCATTCAATTACAACTGCTTGCTTACAAAAAATTAAATTGCATTAATAGTTGGTGTAAAGTCATCACACTGACAGTGGTCTATATACTTACGCAAACCACCATTTTGCCAATAACACTGCAAAGCCTCAGTTACTTTAAAGCTATTTCAACCTAATCATTGAAGATGGGTTGAAATAATCTTACAGTGATGGAGGCATTAGTCACTATTAAACTTCACGGTCAGCAAAAAGACCAGATGAAAGTGAATAGTTGTCATTCTGCGTAAAGCCATTATTTTCCACAATAATAAAAAGCAGTGAAGTGTTACAGGTTAATAACGTGTGGATATTAGCGCGAGCGGTTCCTTTAAGTCTGCAAATGTCTTTAGTGTTATCGACGCGGTTGTGAATTCACGTTTGCTAACGTTACCTGATTCCACTCGCCATAGCCTTCACGTTATTTATGAGGACAATAGCACTTAATCTATTAATACAGCTGTGTTTGTCTGCTCTATAAACGCTGAAAATCTCAAATAAACGCATTTCGCTATCAAGTCACATGCGACTCGACTGTTAGCGTCTGCCTGCTTCGCTGCGTTAGGTCAGTCCACTGCTGAAGCGTCCAGTTCTTTAAAAGTCACATTGCTTATTTAACATCGCAGTTAACGTCAAACCGTGTTTCAAAACGTGCTTTCGCGCAGCAAAGCTTCTGTCTGAAGTGTTTAACATCCTACCACTGGCTCCACGAGACCGAGTCTGCGTACTTAGCAAACATGGCTTCTCCTGCTAGCGGCAAACCTACTAAACTAGTTTAATCTAAGATATCACTGACAACCCGCACCAATATATCGAAAATATAAGTTCTCTATGACCAATTAAACACATTTATTCCTTTAAGGGGCTTCAGTGTGTCTGGTTTTAAGGATGATTATGGATTTTCATACGCTTCTTACCTCTCTTAGACATTGTCGCCGAAAGGGAAAGAGGAAGAGAGAGCGAAAGGAATGCTGGGATATAATCGTGCGCGTAGCACAGCTCTCACAGCATCCGGCGAGCACTTCAACGCCATCACCCCTACATCGCCGCCTAGTGAGCCGTATGTATACTTTGCTCACGCATTTTACGTACTACTACTGATAAAAGACACATATGTAAGACACGGGCCTACGGGAATAATATAATCTGTAAATACAGTTTATGAAATTAGGGAAATAGTGAAGTAAAACCCCACTTTATTTTAGCTAAGCATGTCAGATTTTGAATGAAATTGATGCTTTAGAATCCTGACTCACAGTCGCAGATGATGTTACATTGTCACAATTTAAATTAAACATTTAATTTTGTAAATTAAATGTCTGCAAAACATCGAATATGCATTCATTCAGATTTGTAAATTACAAGACCAGGAGAAAATACTCAAACCTGAGATGATTTTAATACTCAAATTATATGTTTCCATTTGACCAGCCCTTTGAAAATATGTTTCCTATCGCATGCTCTACTTGCTACCTAAACAAGAAGGCTAATCTTCTTTAAGGAGAACATCATTTTACTGGATATACATATACAATATGATATTTTCAGTATCAGTCTGGAATGAACATTGAAGTTGTTAATTAATGCGTCGTATTGGACATGGAGTAAAACCTTTATACATCAAACAATATTCAAGACTTCAAAAGTGTGTATTGCGCACATTAACACAACATGCAACTAAAATGAGATGAAAAAACGGGGAATCACAAATATAATGCTGTATAACTGCATCTTAGTAAGAAGTGGACAACATGATGTACAGCAATATACACTTATTTACAGTACCATTCAAAAGTTTGGCGTCTGTAAGGTTTTGAATAAGTCTCAACAAGCCTGCATTGATCACAAATATAGTAATATTGTGAAATACTATTGCAATTTAAATTACATGCTTTCGATTTAACATTTTTAAAAAATGACATGTATTCCTGTGATGGCAAAGCTGAATTTTCTGCATCATTACTCTAGTTATCAGTGTGACTTCCGAAATCATCCTAATGTGCTGATTTGGTGCTCAGGAAACCGTGATACATTTTCAGGAGACCTATAAATATAAATGGAATAAAATAAGCATTTATTTGATGCCACTTTTGATCAACTGAATGCTGCATAAACATATTTATTTTAAAACTTACAGGCCCCTAATTTCTGAACAAGTGCACCACGTATAATAATGGAACATTTTATTAGTGCATGTTGCTTGTCAGTGGGTTGCCGATCTGGGTCAGGATGGAGGGGGTGGTGAGCTTGGCTAAAGAGGTCAGTATTGGCAGGTTGTGTTTACCCTGGGCACAGACACCTGCATGGTGCTCTGCATCCCCTCCTGCCTGTCAGGAGAGCTGCTGCCAGGCACACTTCGCTTCACGGGATGGCATCCAGCCTGGGCGAGAACACTCTATCTTTCTTTTTCTCTGTCTCCTGTTCCTCCATCTGTTTGGATGTGTTGTCGGAGTCAGTGGCTTCATTGTCTGCTCGTTGGCGCTCCTCACAGGTAGCGTGAGGGTGCGTCTGCCACGTTCCATCCCGGTAGGTGCAGAAACACACCGTCTGCTCATCAATCTCAACGCGCTCTCCGGCCGAGATCACGCGATTTCCAGCATAACAATTTGGCCCTATGAAAAACAGACATGAAGCTCAGAATTTACAGCTTCTCTTATAGGGATAGTTCACCAAATAAAGTCCAGCAGGTAGTGAGGGTGACTACATTACAACAGAATATTCATTTTTGGGTGAACCATCCCTCTATTGCAGTGGTCTCAAACTCAATTCCTGGAGGGCCACATCACACCTGCTTGTAAGTTTCTAGTGATCCTGAAGACCTTGATTAGCTGAATCAGGGTTGGAGCTAAACTGTGCAGAGCTGTGGCCATCCAGGAATTGAGTTTGAGACCAATGCTCTATTGACTACTGAATGATTGATCTCATATAGAAATTACCAGGCATATATACACACAAATGCATTACGTATTTTGTACATACAGCATCATTTGTTTTGAAATCTGTACACATTACTTACCCGATTCTATATAAACGATACATACACAAACTATCACACACAATCTGTCCACCTCGTGCCTTCTGTTGTCAGGGATGGCCCAGTGCCCCACGGTGCCTGCGCTATCCCAGCATGCCGTGAACTATTTCCTATTTTTAGACGGCATGGTAGTAAGCAATCCATCGAATAATTCCATTGCATCATTATTTTTCCATGACATCACCATGAACTATGCAGTAATCGAGGAGAAATCAATCTAAAACGAGAGGCGAGGGCTCCACACGTCATCAGTGAAACTTCATTATTGATCCTCAAAACACAACCTTACAGGCCTCTCCGAACACAAACGGGTCTTGACAGATGCAGGTGTTTGTTAAAACTTTACGTTATAGTGTTTATGATGTTTGACGGAATAGACATGCATGTGAGGTGCAGCGTGTGCAAAAACTCTCACCATTTTTACACACAGGACAGCAATGGTTGGGTTCGTATACAGGATTCACACAGTGTATGGCAGGACAGCCGGATATGGTGCAGTAAACTTCTCTGTTGACTTCACACCGGCAGCGCTCACAGGGTGACAACTGTTTGATACAGTTGAACAAAGAGTCACTATGGATTATGCAACTTTAAATTAATTGAAGACACATTGATTGACAGGCCAGGGGAATTCAATATATTGTCAGATTGTCAGAGTCAGGCGTCTGCAACCAAACTCAGATCCACGCCGCTGAATGGATTCATATAAAATCATTTCCCTTTCCTTCTTTCAGTTGTGTACACTCAGAAAATTCTCTAGATATTCTTTTAGACAATAAAAAACGTTTACGGGGTAATTAAATATTTAATTAACATATACGAGGTAGGAAACTGTTGGAATCAAAACGAAAGACTGAAATCATCATTAAAAATGTACATGCAGAGCAATATATTGCAATGGATTGACTCACCCTAAATTCCTCCAGCATTCGGTAAGTTCTTCCTCCGTACACACAGACTTTACTGACAGCTTCACACACGGGGCAGCAGGACTGGTATTTGATGCGAGTGCATCTCGGGTGTATACGCGGGCACTTGGGTCTGACACACACGGGTCCATCCTCTGTGCAGGTGCAGGGACACGCTGTGGAGCTCGGATAATAGACCTCTCCGATGCTATACACAAAACCTTGGTCGTCGATGCAGAACTTGCCGCGATAGTCACCGAATTCGTATTCCAGCTCGGATTTTGAAGAATACTCTGATGCGCTTTGGAGAAAGAAGCACTGGAGCGCAAACGAGATGCAAAGGACGAGGGATCTCATTCTTACTGGCAGTATGTTGAGCTCTGGATTGTCATCATGCGCGTGGGGCAGCGCATAAACATATGCCCAATGACATACACAAGAGAAAATGACCCTCCTCTGAATGTCACCATCACACACAAACAAGCTTGCAGGCAACTGTATTTTTATGTTAAGCATGGCTTCAATAAGAACGTTTTTTCTTTACATTTACTTTTTACATTAGAACGTGCTTGTGTTACACCTTTAGAAAAATTTAAATATTGTATAATGTTTTTAAAGTTTTCAAAACTATCCCTAAAGACTTTTTCCTTAAAATACTATGGAAGTGGAGCATGGATGCACGCCTGGCCTGGAGTAGGCTACATGTTTCTCGCGTGAAGTCTACAAGTAAATATTTTTTAAAAACCCTACTTTTATTCCTTTTTCGCCATCTGCTGGTCAAATTACTGACATGCATCGCATTTTAAGGATAAAATCTCCTTATATGTACATTTCATGTAACTGTCCCAGACTTGGAACCACATCATTTAGTAATCTTGAAATTACACTGATTCTGAGAGCTTCTGAAATTAATAATAGATATATATATATATTTTTTTAATGTTAGCATTTTTAAAGAACTAACAAACATTCCTCACTTAAACTGTAGGGAAAAGAATGATTAGTTCAGCCAGGGATCCATTAAAAGTCTCACTCTGATGGCTAACAGCTATGCTGACAGAGCACTTCCTTTGTGTCAGACATGATATTGTTCTGTCCTTTGCTCTTGTTTGGTTGCATGCTAACTGGAGGACCGTGTCCGCTGAGCACCTCACCAGCCGTAAACTCTGCCTCTGCTAAAGAGTGCCATTGCTTCTTGGCTAACGACTAAAGATGCTGCCATTTATTTATTTATTTTTTCAGTTTCAAATTTGACTTTCTACATCTGCTGTCAGGGGTTTGTTGACGAAAAGCTAATGAAATTATAATTACAAAATTACAATAAATAATTTTAAATATAATAACAGTAAAAAAACGTATTGGGTTAACATGATTAACTTTGTGTCAAGTGAGTAATTTAAGAGAACCATGTGAATACATTACATTTTTATAATAGTACTTTGGAAGTACTTAGGTAAATTGTGTCACATGTCTGGCCTACAATGCGGCCAAATCAGCAAAGATCCAGTCGTTCAGCACGTTGCCTTGATAGCTTCAGAATCCTAAAGTGATCCTATAGGTGAATGATCCAGCCAGCCCTTTTTTATCACAAATACAATACTTATGAAATAAACATTATACAGTACTATACTTGACTTTATTTTATCAGTTGATCAATTAAGATTTAAACATCATCTGAAAGGGGTGAAATAATATATTGTTACCTGACTGGTTAGTTGGCTTAACATCACTCACATTCTTGCTTATACGTTTAATAATTTAGTTCAATTAGATTACACAAGCAAACAAATCTGGTGACTCTTTTATGTATAATATTCTCGATACACGTTTTGTTGTAGCACGTGTTGAATTATTAGACTACAGCTTAATGAAGACGGTCAACTAAATGTTCGTGTTCTACTCGCTCGTTTTTAAATAGCGTATAATATTCTTTCTTAATTAGTCTAACACTTATTTTTTATTAATTGCATGTATATATAATTTATTTATTTTCTAAACCTTTCACATCTAAGTAAACCTAAGTATGTACAAAACAAACCTTGCGACTTTACAAGTAAATGTTGCATCATTTGCATTGTAATTATATTTTATTAGTAATGACATGCACCGCCCACGAACGTTCATTGGATATCAATACACGTGATTATAATTCTGGAGAAGATGATTGGCCAGGACCGCTGATCAATAATTCATGAGGAGAAGAAAACGCACGTGACTCATTTTCTTAACATTTTAAAACTTAATATTTAAACGTGCGCAGTGACAGATGGTCAGACTTTAGTGTAGTCTATTGTCAGTTTAGCGTGGTATTGTGATAGCAGTAATATGTAGCGGTACTTGTTTATCTCGACGCAGCAGGTTTTAGCCTAGTGGCGAGCGGCGTTACAGACTGAATGTGTTTGTGCTGTATCAGCTTACAGTTGTCCCCCCCCAAAATCCGTATCGTTTTAAAGTTGTTTTAACTTGATTTTAAGACTGCTGCCTCAGAGATGGCATCAGCAACGACGACGGATCCGGGTTTTAATCCCGGAGCTATGGGGTTACCGGAGTCTGTGGTCCCCGCTAGCATGTTTGCTCCATCGCGGGGATGCGGCGAGGATGACGGGGCGGAGGACTTCGAGGACGGGGAGATGTTCAACGGCGAGGCCGTGGATCTCTGTATTGACTTCTCCAGCAAGGTAGGCCTCAAAACAGAGTGATCCTAGTCGTAGTAAAAGAATGCGTTTACAAGAATTATATCGTTTGTACTGTGACTACACGTTGGAATGTAGACAGTTTTAGGAATTTTGGACAATTTTAATCATGTTATTTAATTTTCATTATCAGTTTGATATTTTCAATGTTTTGCGAGCTGACCAGTGAGTGTTTTCATCTGTAGACGTAGTCTAAGCTAACCCGGCTATCTTTAGCGACATTACCAAAAATAATAATATCTTATCGTCTGTATCATATGCACCTGTCGTAGTGCAGTATTAAAACATGGCTTTCCGATTTATCCATATTTGTGGGGGTTTAGCTGTAAAGCAAACTGATTATAGACTGCAAATCTGCATTCATTCCAATGAATGAAATATGGACAGTTTGTCAGCTGGGAAGAAATGACAACCTCACAACACAATGTCTGGTGAAATATCAGAGGGATTTCCCTTTAGAAGGAAAGGAGGGCGATTCATCGATAAGAGAATGAAGTCCATTTTATGAATCGACAACTTTTTTGTTTGTTTCTTTATGGTCCCAAAGGTTCTGCTCCATGTAAACAATGTACATTCTTCCTTGCAATAAATTAAGTAAAATAAAACATCATATTATATTTCAGCCAGTTTCCAAGCCATAATTTCTCATTTTAATCATTTTAAACTTAATGTACTAAAATCTAACTCTACAACCGAAGGCCAATAAATAAATAGACATGATCGAAGTCCCATACAAATGACAAAAATATGCAACTTGATTACTAAAAATGTAACTAATATGTAATTGCAGATATTAAACAACACATTTAGGTTCTTTATTTAACACATTTATAACAAATAGTATAATTTAAATAGTTTTTGGCATCTATTCCAGGTTTACTAATAACTGTTTATTAGTTCTGGTGTATATTTCTTAGTTACTAACATCTATTGAAAAAATATTTGACTTCTTTCCTTGTTTTAGACGCTAGTGTGTGCATACCACAAACAATCGTTGTTCTTTCTAGTAGTAATTTTAATACTCTGATCTCTTCTGACTAATCGTGACACATGACAAAAGATTAGTGAGATGAAGTGTTGCCATGCAATATGTTTGCATCTGTTTGTTTGTGCTAATGATTATTTATGGGCGTGGTAACTAATACCTAAGAAATAAGTACCAGTACCTACTTCCTAATAGTACAAATATTACATGTGGTCTTTGAGTAATTATGACATACTGTAAGTACATGCGTTATATTTAAAGAAGAATTAGAGAAATGTTGTCTTAAATAGTTTTAGTATATGTATAGCATGTCACCACACGACCTGGCTTGACACGTCAGCTATTCATATACTAGTTAAGGTCTACATATCCACCAGTGCTCAACTTGAATGGATGTGGGAACCAGGACAGATGACTCTCTGTGTTTTCTGCTGTGGCAGCTGCCTTATCATTCATGTTTTTGTGTGGCTGGAGCTGAGCACTGTTTTGCATGAAGCTTCGTCACTTTGGCTTGTGTAATATTACTCCTCATAACAACTGATGTAACATGCAGTAAAGCCAGGCAACTCTGTCCATCAAGTCCATTGATGACTTCTGTTCTATTTACACGTGTGTTGAGTCAGACTTAGCCTTTGTACTGCAACAAAACAAAACAGAAGGAATGTTGTTCCACAGTCGTTGTGTATTTAATATGATTCTTTTCTGTTGTGTATCCTAGCTAGCCCTGGTCAGTCCCAATGGGGAACAGTATGACTTACTACTACGGCAGCTGCGTGAGAGGATGGACGAGGGCTGCGGGGAGACCATCTATGTCTTGGGGGTGGGTTCAGGTGAGAAACCGAGATGAGAGCCTTGAGACTCCTTTTATTTTTGTTTTGGAGAATTCCCACCAGCTTGTCTCTCGCACTCTCTCAGATGGAGGTGACTATGGTTTAAATGAGAGTGATATGCAGGCGTCTGTGGCCACGGTACGTTCCATGTGTGAGCAGATTGAGGCAGACCTCATCCTGTTGCGAGAGCGTACCGAAGCTGGTGGCCAGGTCAGAGATTACCTTATTCGCCGTCGGGTGGGAGAAGCTGACTTCCTGGAGGTTAGGTGAGTGATGAGGAAAGGGACTGTTCAGTTAAACCAAAATAAACTCTTGAAACTTTGAAAAATAAAATAAAATGAGGTAGTTTGGAGAATGTCCAGGTTGAATGCTGAAAGATCAAGAAGAGATAATGCAAGGATGTACGCAACCTTTCAGAAGTTGATGAAAAGGAGACAGTAAATTGATTAAATGTGAAGACATTTATTATGTTATTGAATTTCAAATAAATGCAGTCTTTTGAACTTTCTATTCATTAAGGGACTTTATAATGGTTTTCACAATATTAAGCAGCTCAGCTTTTTGCAGCAGTAATAATAAGACATAATTAAAAAGAATTAGTTCATTCAGCACATTAGGATGATTTATGGGGGGTTATGTGACACTGAAGACTGGAGGAATGTAACCATTTTTTAAAGATCTATTCAAATAGGTAAATAGGTCAAATATGAATATTTCACAGTCTTTTTAATGGTAATGTAGCATATCATTGATACATATAATCATATGAAGTGTAGCGCATCAGTAATTCATATGATCAATGTATTACAGGGGCATTTTAATGTCTTGTCTTCCAAGTTCTTTTACCTTATTGACTGTTGGAACCATTTTGCATTACTAACTCAAAGTGATGGTGTTTGCTCAGGGTGGCTGTAGTGGGGAATGTGGATGCTGGGAAGAGCACTCTGCTAGGTGTGCTGACTCACGGAGAGCTGGATAATGGACGTGGCTTTGCACGACAGAAGCTCTTCAGGCACAAGCATGAAATGGAGAGTGGCCGCACCAGCAGCGTGGGCAATGACATCCTGGGATTTGATCAAGAAGGCCAGGTTGTCAACAAACCTGACAGTCACGGAGGCAGCCTGGATTGGACCAAGATCTGCGAGAAGTCTTCAAAAGTCATTACCTTTATTGACCTTGCTGGCCATGAGAAGTACTTGAAGACCACTGTGTTTGGAATGACCGGCCATCTGCCCGATTTCTGCATGTTGATGGTACGTGTTTCTAATTAACCACATTAGAAATGGCTCGACTCACTGTTAATCACAACTACTCCAACTTGGCAAAAAATAGATTTTTTCCTGCAGATGTGAATTTGGGCTAAAATGTGTGGCATAGTTTTGGGTTTGTAACAGCGTGCTCTAATGATTGTTGTTCTCTCTTGCACAGATTGGGAGTAATGCAGGAATTGTTGGCATGACCAAAGAGCACCTGGGCTTGGCGTTAGCTCTCAATGTTCCTGTGTTTGTGGTGGTTACAAAGATTGACATGTGTCCAGCTAATATTCTTCAAGGTAAACCCCAATAACCCCGCTGCTTAATTGACTGTCAATTATGGAAGGCTAACAAACACTAATGTAACACTGTCTTTTCAGAGACCTTGAAGCTCCTGCAGAAGATTTTAAAGTCTCCTGGATGCAGAAAGATCCCCGTCCTAGTCCAAAACAAAGATGACGTCATCGTCACAGCATCCAATTTCAGCTCTGAGAGGTGATGCGCCACTACACACACTTTTGCTTATCGCTTCCTTTTAACCTAGTTATTCTGACATACATTTGTTGTTTTGTAGAATATGCCCCATCTTTCAGATCTCTAACGTCACAGGAGAAAACATGGACCTGCTGAAGATGTTCCTGAACCTGCTGTCCTCCAGAAGCTCGTTCAAAGACCACGAGCCTGCCGAGTTCCAGATAGACGACACCTATTCAGTACCAGTAAGCTTGCTGTCTGTCTCTGCTTATATTGTATATTGTGTGTCCCCTCTCTTAACAGTCCAACTGTTTTTGGTCAGGGTGTAGGAACAGTAGTGTCTGGGACCACGTTACGAGGCCTGATTCGACTCAATGACACTCTGCTTCTTGGACCAGACCCTTTGGGCACTTTCCTTCCCATCACTGTCAAATCCATTCACCGCAAGAGGATGCCTGTGAAAGAGGTCCGCGGTGGACAGACGGCCTCTTTTGCTCTGAAAAAGGTATGTGGTGTGGGCTTGAAACTATTAAATATTTAGGAGCCAAATGAACTCTTTTCCTGTCAGCATCACAGACACAAAGTTTTTATTTGTTCATGACCTGGATCTCATATATCTTGCTGTGTATTACAACATCCCTCCTCATTTCTCTGTCCTTCAGATCAAGCGCTCATCAATAAGGAAGGGCATGGTGATGGTGTCACCACGATTAAACCCGCAGGCATACTGGGAGTTTGAGGCGGAGATACTAGTTTTACATCACCCGACGACCATCTCGCCTAGATATCAAGCAATGGGTGAGATAACATGCACTTGCTCGCTCTTACATGCAAATATGTGAGATTTAACTCTTAACTGTTTCTCTCCTTGTCTCTTCCTTCCCACAGTGCACTGTGGTAGCATCAGACAAACGGCCACAATCCTCTCTATGACCAGTGACTGCTTGCGCACAGGAGACAAAGCCACCGTACACTTCCGCTTCATTAAAACCCCAGAGTACCTGCACACAGACCAGAGGCTCGTGTTCAGAGAGGGAAGAACTAAAGCTGTGGGCACCATCACAAAGGTCAGCTTCAAATGCATGCAAGGGTTTCATTTAGTGCTGTTAACTCATGTGATTTAATCCAAAAATGTAATAACAATAATACATTTTTGAATGCAAATGAATAATTTGTTAAAGTTTGACCACAACGTCTTGCTGTCATTGCAGCGCTAAATGTTATTTGTGTGACAAGGGCACCGTGAACCAGGGATGCTAGGGTCATAGTTCTCTCACACAGTTTGTCTATTTTGAAAATGTAGTCGTTAGGGATGGCACGGTTCATAAAAAAAAAAACTAACCATTCAGTTCGCTTGTCTCTGTTCGGTGCATGCATGCGTCGCACGGTTTGACGGTTCATGACATGCGCAATGTAGCCTCGTGC
>JAUMHQ010000052.1:2455296-2469041 GCA_032361165.1 Enteromius paludinosus | reverse complement strand
GCCTTTGGCAGAATTCAAATGAGCCATTTTAATCTAGATTAATCTAGATTAAAAAAATTAATCTATGCCCACCCCTATTAAGAATGTAAAGCATTTATTTAAAATAACAAAGAAATCATTAAAATCACGATTCCTGTACCTTGTATTGTAATTTATTTTTATGATATTTCCAAGAATCACTACTTAAAATTTTCCAGACATTTGTGGGGTTCCCAAAATCACGTACAACTATGTGAACTTGAAATGAATATGAACCCTATAGTACTTCAGATTACTACCTGACACAACACGGAGATCCATAACAACTCTTTTAATACAAAATACATAACTTTGCAGGATACATACCTTAATGAGCATCTCAAAGGTGAACACACCAGTGAACACATAGTCAAAGTACCGCAGGACCTGTTAGCGATAAAATTAAGCTCTTTATTATAAATCAATATGACAAGAGGAATATTAAGAGTGATAAATAAACAGATGAAAATGATGGAGAAGTAAATTAGGTAATGATTAGAAGCACTGAACCACAGAGACATAAAGAGAGGATGCTGAGATGTGGGATTGTCTCACGTTGTTGTGGGGGGATTCGGGCCAGACAGGGTCTTCAGCGGCTAGGGCAATACTGCTCATTGCAATGACCAGAAGAATACACATCTCAAAATATCTGAGTGTCACGATATAGTGGCACAACCTCCGAAATCTACAATGGAAATTCATACAAATACATTTTATCAACAAAAACAACCACTTCTTTTGAAAGAAAGCTCATTTAATGTAATAGAAAAACTCTGGTGACTCAAGTCAGTTTTGTTGAATGTCAACATGAAAGAGAGTTTGACCCTGTCTTGCTTCAATAATTAGAAAACTGAAGAAATTTCAGAATGAAACAGGACGCTATATAGTAAGATTTAATCCACTGGAATTAATTGAACTTTGAAAAACTGTACACATGATTTTATTATTACAACTATAGGTAACGCAATTTTCATATTGAGCAACTGCAGAATCACAGTGCCAGGACTGACAGTAAATGAAATCAGCAAATGTCTGCACTTACGGGTTGGTAGTACTCAGAATGAACATTGAGGTGTAGGGTGGCATGGGTTTAGGCCCCCCATTATCTTTCTCATCATCATCATCGTCACCCTTCGTGTCCTCCTTCTTGGGCAGGGGCTCTGTGTTTGCATTCTTATTGACTGTGGAGATGTGAGGAAGGGAAACAACACAGTAAGAAAGATGATAACATTAAAAAAAAAAGTTATTCTCATTAGTTCATTCTCTCACCCTGTAGGATGGCGTTACTGGAGGGGAACATCGGGGGAATGTCCACGGCAGTGTAATCAGGGTTCATGCCCAGGTGACCAGTGCTGGTAACATTAGCAGTGGTAGATGAAGGGTTGGTGAGAATGAGGCTGCTCTCTGTGCCAGTACGTGCCAGGCCGGCAGTGTGGGCACTGTTGGCCAGATTGAGCAGACTATCATGGGGAGTGGAGTTACTAGGTGGCTGTGTAGCAAGCTTGTTGTTCATGGCATTGTCCAGGTCCTCACTGTACTGACTGTCCTGTCTGGAAAGGGTCTTCTGAATGGGACGGGTGGTGGAGAGAGTGGGGCCATGACCATCCCTGAAAAAAAAGACAGCAACAAGATTATATTATATTATATATGACCCTGGATGATGAGAAGTCACAAGAATAACATGTATATTTGTAGCAAAAGCCAACAATACATTGCATGGGTCAAAATCAAGTCAAGTTTTCTTTTATGCAAAAAATCATTAAGGTATTAAATAAGAATCATGTTCCATGAAGATGCTTTGTAATTTCCTACTGTAATTATATATCAAAACGTTATATGCATATATACGTACACATACATGCACATATTTATAGATTAAATTTGGCTAAACTCACTTCCTGGTACGGTGTCGCATCCCTCTCTCTTTTCTTCCTTCGCCCTCATGCCGATGATGTCTGTGTTTCCGCTCTCCTCCATCTGCATGCTCACACTCAGGTCCTCTATCCCTGCCCTTACCCCTGTGTCTCTTCCCTCCGCCCTCTCCCTCATCCTTTGAAGCTTTATGGTGCTGGCGGGCCTGGCTGCAGCGCTCTCCATGCTGATGTCTGCGGTGACACTCTCTACCCTCCCCATGGTTCTCGGCGCCTAAAAGACTCCGACGAGATCCTGTGGAGTCCCCTCTTTCCAGCGGTGTCCAGGGCTCAGACCCTCCACCTCCTCCTCCACTCTCCCCCTCATTGAAGTTAGGCTGTTTGTGCAGGAGCTGATGAGTGCGCTGGGGCTGGCCGTCACCTGGACGGGTTTTGTTGGTATTGTTATTGCGGTTCTCCTGAGGGTCCACGACCAACGGCCGGTCCAGATGTGTCTTCATATCGGGACGAATGTGACGGGAGTATGAGACCTAGGGCATGATAAAAACAGAAACAGCCACACATTTGTCAATAAAATAAGAACTTAATTAAATATTAACCGAAATATTAAAGCTGTAGGACTTTCTTTCTTGTGTGGAACTTCCATAGTACAGAAAAAAATATTAAAGAAGTCAATGGGGACCAGAAACTGTTTGGTTACCAACATTCTCCAAAAACTTCATACAAACTCATAAATGTTTAAAAAAATTATTAATGCATTTTTTTATGGGAAAACTAACCCTTTAATATCTATTTATTTTCATACATTTTATTTACATTAAAATAATACATATTAATATCATGATTCCTCATATTTTGCTTACAGATTGTTTAAAGAATGTATTCAGTACACTTATAAAAAGGATTTCGGAAAACAAGACACATACACAAAAAAAACAACAACACTGAATATTTTTGTTGTGAACCAGTAAATTGGGGCACTGCATATATTATTATTAGGAAACACATAAAAAAACACCAATATCAGTATTTGTGTTAAAGAGAATAAGCTTCTAATTATTTTAATGTCTTGTCCCAATAAAATATGATATTTAAATTGAATAGTATTTTGTCTAAATACATTTTAAATGAAACCAATCATAAAGTGAATTTAGCAATCACAACATATATTGAAAATTAAAATGTATATTCATTTTGCTATTACTTTCAATAGTGTTATTAAATTATTTGCCATTTTTAAATATCCACTTAATGTGAACATTAGATGATGGCAAATCTAAATGTAAAATCATTTTGACAGGTGCAATGAAAACTTTTTTTAGTCAGCTGATGACTGATGTTTAAATCCCTCCTCTTTGAACAAGCATGTCTTTCTCCCGTCATTTCTTCTCACCTTCCAGCGATCTTCGGGGTCCAACTCATTGTAAAGAGCCTCTCTGCTGTTCATCAGGGTCTGCCGTCTCAACTCACTAGTGCGCTGCTCCCAAATCGACTTACAACCTTTGTGGTTCTTCTGTTGCTCCTTACTGCAGAAAAGAGAGAGAGAGACAGAGACAGAGAGAGGCATTTACAGAAGATCTGAGCTTAGTAATCACCAAGAGGGAAAAGTGAGGTTGCTGCAGCTACCGCAGGCTGAAAATGCCCACCTACAAGCTACCAGCTACCATTTGTTAAAGAGGATGATTGCACCGCTTGGGTCAAACTCACTCACAGAGCACACACACACACACACACACACACACACACACACACAGAAAGAAGATAACTATAATAATTCTGGGAGTGAACACATCACAGGCGCCCAACCCTTGGAGCAAAGCATGTGAAAGAGAGAAAGTAAAGGAGATAAGAGGAGAACAGCAGGTGATGAGTAGCAGGATGAAGATAGAAGAAGAGACGAGGAGTGACAAACCCGTCCCATCCCACCCAGCGGTCTGGAGAACAGAGCGGGGAGCAGCACAGAGAACCGAGGAGGAAATGCACATGTCGAAAAGGCTGATGGGAGAAGAGTGGGAAGTGTGGGGCGAACAAAGAGGCGTTTCGAAAGAACAGAAAGAGTATAAATGAGTAAATACCAGTCCAGAAAGTGTTCTGTTGCATCGAGACGCTCAGAGTTTACTGTCACGCTGAGGAGGAAAACAGCATGTGAGAAACACAGAACATCTCTTTGCTTTTCTCCCTCATTCACAAGCTCGTCCTCGCTAATACACACATATTCTCTCACGATTCTGGCTTCTTTTTCTTACAAATACTTGGATGCACTGGCACACTGACAAACTGGAATCATCCTCAGTGTGCCTCTGCATGCAAGTTGTGTGTACAGAACTGTGAGAAGATCACAGATAAGTGTGCTGATGGACAGGAAACACAACATTATAGGTCTATAGTATCAAAAATTACAGAAGAAAACATGTTTCTTTAAACTGCTATCTGTGTTTTGGAACATAGTAACTTTATCATTATTTTTTTTTCGCTGGCTAAACACGTTCAATTAAAAAAAGCTAATAATCCAGAAACGTTATGTTCCAAAACTCACTTACCAACCTAAACTGTGGCATTCTTTAGATCATTTGAACTTTAAAAACATTGGTTCTGATTGCTTTTGGATTTTCTACAAATAATTTGGCCAGGGGACATAAAAACTATTGTTTATGTTGGGGTCAGTTAATAAATGTATTTATTTATAATGTTTTTTTAAAATAAATTAATACTTTAATTCAGCAAGTACATGATGAATTGATCAAAAGTGACAGACGTTTACAATGCTACAAAAGATTACTATGTTTGGCAACAACCAAAAAGCAAGATTGAGATTTTTTTTTTTTTATTACTGACCCCTTTGTGCATTTGGCTGATACAAGAGCAACACATAGTCTGAACACATAAAAACAAACATAAAAGGAAGACAAAGAAATTGTGGGAGAGAAAATGTGGCAGTAGGATAAAGAGAGAGATATGAGAGAGAGATATACTCACGCAGCAATGGAGAGGTTGGCTGCAGACAGTGGGCTGACCTCTGCTACTTCCTTGGCCGCCTGAAGAGCCATTTTCTGATTGGCTGCTTGCTCTTCCTCCTGTTCATCCTATATATGGAGAGATACATGAAGCATATTGGTTCAAATGTGATGCACGCTGGTGCGTAGGAGTGTGAAGGATAAACAGTCTGAGAGAGAGAATGAGAAACATGGTCATGGAGAGTCAATGCAGATGATCTTGAGAAAATAGTAGCTCTTAACCGTTTAATAACTATTTTTTAGAGATTTTCACTCAGAAATGTCTGAACGAGCCCAAGCACGTCACACGCAATTTTGTGAAGTGATGGATTCCAGTATGCATTTCATTTAAAATGTAATATTACGTGATCATGGCAGTGTGTATATCAAGTTTTCTTTTACCGAATGTTCCTTTTTTGTTTGTTTTTAACCCCTGATCCATGACCTAAACATTGTGTTTACCTTGGTCAGCTCTTGTGCATTGGCCAGATTGTCCACAGCGATAGCCAAGAACACATTGAGCAGAGTGTCTGTTCACAGAAGGGTTAAGGAACATCAAATTAACGCTTCACTGATGAAGCAAAAACAGCATGCAATACGGTTTCCGATGTGTTTGGATACAGTTGCCGAAGAGTGTAAGAACGATGAAGAAGACTGAGAAGACCATGCCCTTCTTGACTCCACCCTGAGACTCAATCCCATCATACATGACCATGTTCCAGTCTTCACCCGTCAGGATCTGAAGGTGCAGATAGAAGAAGATCCCTAATCACAAAGCCTTGGAAAACACACAGAATGACTACACACTGTTTGATGGGCACATCTGCTCACCTGAAATACTGTCATTATTGCTGCAGGAAAAGTATCAAAGTTTGTTGGTGGTGTGCCAGCTTCAAAATTAAACCTGAAGAGAAGAAATGGTGGTTATATTCTCGTTAATTTCTATGCCTTGCCTTATTTAGGGCCTGGACTGACTCTGATGATCCATAACAATAAATAAACACATTGTCTTGTTATGTGTATTTTAGTGTTATACTGACTGTCCTCCAAAAAGTTGCATGCCCAGAAGAGCAAAGACCACGATGAAGAGGAAAAGAAGGAAGAGTAAACTGATAATGGATTTCATGGAGTTTAACAAAGACACCACCAGGTTCCTCAGAGACGCCCAATACCTGAAAATGGGAAAGAAGGGCATTTAAAATGTTTACCTTCTTAAAACAGTTCAAAGGCAAAAAGAGTGGGACAGAAAGACAGACATGGGACTTGAGACATGTGAGACTCACTTGGTCACTTTGAAGATCCTCAGTAACCTGAGAGCTCGTAACACACTGATCCCAAACGAGGTTCCTGGCTGGATCATAGACCAGAGCACCTCGAAAATGCTGCCACAAATGACCTGTCCCACACACATACACAAACACACACACACACACACACACACACACACACACACACACACACACACACACACACACACATATATAAAACACACATTTAAAGCTTGTTCAATAACAGCAAGCCACAAAACAGAAATCTCTTACCCAACATCAAGCACTACCCCTATCTGTTTCTCAGTCCAAAATCATGATTTATTAAAACATGCAAAACACTGAAATAGCGATTTAGCTCAGCGAATTGCAAATTATAAAAAAAACAACTTCAGTAACTATATCAACAACAAGAACTGAAAGAGCATTGAACGGCTGGTATAATGTTTTTTTTTTGGATTTAGTAAAAGAAGGAGGGATGAGAGAAACTCACAATGCAGTCAAAACAGTTGAAGGAGGAGTGAAAATAAGGTCTGGTCCCCAGCCCATACATCTTAATACACATCTCTGACATAAAGATCCCCAAGAAGATGAACTCAGCAAAGTCTGGATTGAGGAGAGAGAGAGGGAAAACAGACGGAGACAAAGAGCATTTGAATAGGTCAAAGATACACTGAAAAGAAAGAAAGCCATTTGTGCAGCCACATGTTCAAATATGTAAATGTATATGCATTATACCAATATTGTTGATTTCAAATGATATAAGTACAGTTCAAACCATAGATATGCTGTATATCTATGGCTATTTATATAATAGGGAATACCACAATTAGGAAACTGAATTGTTGGGAAACTAATTGAACACCACTCTGAGGGTATTACTTAAAGAGATTGTTGAATGCTATTTCATGCATTATGACTTATTTACATTGCTTCAAGAGTTTGTATCTGCCTTTTTCTTCCCGTTCCTGTGAAGCCATTTATCAATTCTGTGGGTCTGGCCTTTGTTTTGCTGCTTAATAATGAAAATTGGTGTGTCTTATCATATACTACATACCATTATTTGAATGCATTTCTTTATTATCAACACTGGTTTGTAGTGCAAACAGTTTTATTTCCCTAGAGCGGCTAATGAACCAAAGTCTTGCCTATAGGCTTACTTCCACATTGAAGAATAAGGTGCATACATTTTATTTATGTTTCATCTCAATGTCAGTTTGCAGACGATCGCTATGCAATAGCTTTGCATGCTCATGACTCTTTAGCTCTCTGCCCAAACCAGGCCTCCAGGAGTTTGACTGTTTTCAGACTGCTTTTTATATATCTGACAAAACTAAAGACTCCTTGGAGATATGAGGAATGCAATGCTAGGCACTCAAGATTCAAATGAGACTGGCAATAACTGTGTCTGCTTTAATGAATAATAATTAACAAATTATGTGTGTAGAGCACATCTACACAGAAAACACACCCTCAAATTTCTGCTGATTTTCCGACATTATATGCACAAAACCCTGTAAGTTCTATGTGGGTCTACTCATGAGTAAACAGACAGATGGACAGACTTACAGAGGAAGTCGGAGAGCTTTTCAGGCTGGTCATAGTGCACGGCAGCCACACACAGTGTGTTCAGTCCCACCAGACACAGCACCGTCCAGTAAAACGCTTGCGTCTTCACTATGTGTCTGATGAAAAATCTCAACCGACGCTCCTTTTTATGGAAGGAAGAGCCCTCCAGTTTTGAGCTCTTCAGACTGCCCCGTGCAAACGGAGAACCTGACAGTCGGAAAACAAATAACAGTTAAGTGGAACAAAATTAAATAAAATGAAACAACACCTGAAATGTCTGATATTACATCTTAAAATTATAAGTGAGGTAAATTTACCTAAATTTATTGAGATTTCTGCAAAGAATAGGACAATATTTGGCTGATTTGAGAACTTCAAATCAAAATATTGAGAAAACCACCTTTAAGGTTGTCTGAATTAAGTTCTTAGCAATGTATATTACAAATCAAAAAAGTTTTGAAATATTTATGACAATACAATATATTGTTGGCTATTACTACAAAAATACCCATGCCTACTTTGACTGGTTATGGGGTCCAGGGTCACACACACACAAACCAAAAACTAACATGCTTGTTACACCCCATTGATGAACCCCAAGCCGTAGGTGTTTTTGTATAATTCAAATGCACCTATATCTCCATCTCCATCCTCTGCATCGAGCAGCTCTGCTTTACTCTTCTTGATGGTAGGCCTCCTTCGCGAGCCTGTGTATAATAGACCACAGTCAAACATTTCTAACATACAGATTCAGACAACCTAAAATATTCATACATAACATATAAATAAATGAACAGAAAGAAGTAAATGAGACAACTAGGAAGTGTAGTGTGTCTATCACATGTCTGCTGTGAGCTACAGACTGACGACTCATGAACACTACATTAACTGTGCATATGGACAAGAAGTATACAATATCACTCCCTCAGCAAAGCCAACACGCTATTGATCTCTCTCTTCTTTTGCAATGGGAAATCAACACCTAGTCCCAGTGAGGGAGCAAAGACAGGAGCAGAAGGGAACTGAAAAGGAAGGAAGGATGGAGGAGTTCACGTAAATACCGTCAAAGGGTATCCGGTCATCTGGGTCATTGTCCTCGTCAGCCAAAATCACTTCTTCTGTACCCAATCAAAAAAGATTCGAATCAAACCACTGGAAAAGCCATGAAAATGGAGACAATTTCTAGTGCTTAAAGGAAGCCTAATGAAACATTTTGTACGTTATCAGCATGTTCCAATACTGAGACGCACAAGTGTAAAGACATCCGTATCAAAGGAGACAAGCTACTATCTGAATTCTTGGCTTTAGCTTCTCTCTGGAGTATTTAATGGCTCTTTCTATGGCATTTACCTGCTTTGCAGATCCACTCCAGATATCCGTTCAGCTCTCTCTCTATCTGCTGCTGACGCTTCAGCTTAAGAAACTCTCTCCTGTTCTCCACGCGCTCCCTTTCTTTGGCAAACTCTCTGTATAACATACACATGCATGCAAACAGCTGCTTGTCAATGGAACACATACACTAGTTATTATTTATATATTATTATTATTTAGTTATTTTGCTAATTTCTGAAGAGGGAACAAAACAAGACATCTTGGCCACAAATTAAGAATTAATTCCCACTACTCAATTAATTCCCCCCATTTTGGTGAAATTGTGGCCACGTTGTACTAAAATGAAGAAACTAATTCTATTACATGTATATATTTTTTTCTTCTGCATGTCAAGCATGGGACTCTTAAATATTTAGAATATCAAAATCAAACAATACACCAGTGCAGACCTGAAAAAAATGACAGAGCAGATTTTGGGAAGATCTCACACCATATGAGAGAGGTTTCTTACCCTGACAGCACACCCAGCACAAGATTGAGCATGAAGAAGGAGCCAATGATGATGAGGGGGATGAAGTACATCCAGTTCCATGCACTCCCTGAAGCGTCATTGCTCTGTAACGTCATAAAGCAGCCCAGTCAGTACCATGAGGCAAACATCCAAACATTTTTTCTCTCTCCAGCTGAGAGTACAGTTTGTTCATCTGGTTTTCTTTGTGTTTGTCTTCCCAAGACTCTCCACAGCTCACTTCCAACGGAGTGAAGCAGAAAGACCTCAGAATGTGTCCCATTTTTATTTGGTAATTTTTATAAAGTGATAAGGAAATTTGACCCCACTAACAGAAGATGAGAACATCTTTGACAGAACCGTGGCAGATCCTAGGACACCATGTTCCATGCGACATGCAACCTGAGAATGGCAACCATCTGGCTGGGGCTGCTTCATCTGTGGTGCACACAGCTGGGTGCTCAGCACCGCTGCACCCTGTCACTGCAGAGAGGAACAAATGGGAAGCCATCTTGTGTGGCATTGCTCCACTGACTGCCTCTAGGGAAGAAGCCCAGGCTACAAAAGCCCACAAGTGCTGCTTTATGAAAACTGGAGATGATGTAACAATCACCGCTCATTTTTGATATTCAGGCATTTTGTTTTAAAGCAGGAGTGGGGAAAGTTGATCCTGGAGGGCCACTCTTCTGCAGAGTTTAGCTCCAAAACCATGGAAAAAATACCTAACTACATACTGAAGACCATGATGGTTCAGGTGTGTTTGATTAGGGTTGGAGAAAAACTCCAGGCGACACCGGCCCTCCAAAGATCAACGTTTCCCACCCTTGTTTTAAAAGGATAGTTAACCCAGCCGGGATTCAAACTCGGGACACCCGTAACGCAATACTGCAATGCATAGTTCTGCATAATTCTGCATAGAGTATTGTCAGAATACATCTCGAATCCAGTGTTTAACAACAGATGGCACAAGATGCTTAAGATTGCAAATCAATTTCGGAGAGAATTGCAATGCTTAAAATCTCAGACCCGATCCACGAATCTCAATGCATCGATTTATTGTCGCAACCCTGTCCGAGACTCCCATCTGAAGTAAACTAGCTAATCCTTTGACATATTTTAAAATAACCCAGCTGACTCTGCTGAGATCTTTACGTTTTATTTTTCATTCCCAGTCAATATTAGTAATATACAATGGCATTTTGGTGTTGCTATGCCCCATAGTCTTCCTCACTGTCCTCTCCCTTTATCTGCCCCACTTCTTTTTCATCCAATCCTTCACTCTCTCTGCATGTCTGAGAGCTCTAAAAGCCCCAGTATGTACTGCAGCTTTTTTGCAATTAAATTTTCATAGGTTTCTTTCTCAGCAGCTGTAAGAATAACTTCAGTTGAGCAGGGTCTGTTATATATAGAGCCCCGTTCACTGGAGAGAAACAGGAGGAAGAAAAAAGCTGGGGCAAGTAAAAAACCGGGGATACAGCAAGCCAAGCAGTAAGAGAGAAAAAAAAGGGATCAAAATATAGTAAGAGAAATAAAAGACGATGACATCTGATTGGGCTGTACAATACTTACAGAACAACCATCCTCAGACTAATTCTCACTGGCAAGATAATTTCTAAACTATACCTTTTGATCTTTCAGGTAAACCTGCTGTTGATTTGTGAGATGGCCTGACGTTGCATTTTGGGAGTAAACTGGCCCCTGAGGTAGCATCATTAGTTTGTGAAAATCTTGAACACAGCACTGACTTCACTGCCCTATTTTCTGTCGCAGAGGGCGGGTGAACTCACCGGAAACAGCGCTGTCTGTTCAGCATGGACAGGCTGGCCACGAGCGATAAGACTATAAATGCACTGCACCGTCTCACTCTATAGGTGAGATTTTGCTTACTGTATGTCTGTGACTGAAAGGTACAGGGGATGTGGATTAGGTGGGACTGTTCAGTCCCTTATATTGGATGCTTCCTGATAATCTTTAAGTAAAAGAAATCAGTAATCCTCTACTCAGAGGATTAATCAAAACCATAAAAATACAGGATGAGCATGGTGAAACAGGTGAGGCCCACCAATTCCAAGCCCACCTGAGACAAAAGGATTGCTGTGCTGCTATAAAATATATATTAAACAGAAATAATACTCTCATTCAGCAAGAATCAATTTAATAGACTCCAAAAATGCTTTGTTTGAAATTTCAAATTTTTTTTTAAGTATTCTAGAAAGCGAGTTTCCACAATATGAAGCAGCACAAGTGTATTCAACACTGATTGTAATGAGCAACAAATCGACATATTAGAAGGATTTCTGAAGGATAATGTGACTGAAGACTGCAGTAACGAGGCTGAAAATTCATCTGTTGTACATTACAAAATATTTTACATTTGAAAACATTAATATTTTTAAACTGCTCACAATTTCTCAAATTGCCTTTTTTTGTAGATTTGATCAAGTAAATGATCAGTAGTGTGTGTGTGTAGTGTATATGTATGCATTCATGCATGTGTGGTTTCATGCACTGTTCTGTCAATTCTTTTGAAACATTGTGTGTGGTCTAAGCGTGGGTTAAAAAAATCCCAAAATGAACTGAGGAAGCTCTATGGCTTTAGTGACATTTTGCAATGTGACTTACATAGTATAACAGGTCAGTCCAGCCCTCCATAGTGATGCACTGGAAGACTGTGAGCACGGCAAACAGGATGTTGTCAAACTGGGTAATACCGTAGTTGGGTCCAATCCAGTATTTTTTACATACTGTTCCATTAGGACAGGACCGAGCGTTAGGTTCATTACCGCATGGAAACTCCTCTCGTATCTCATCTATAAGAAGGAATAGACGATGAAACACAATCAAATTTTTCTGCGATAGTTAGTGACAGCTGGGATCACAAATTAAGAAATCTGTTAGTGAGAGCAAGGACATAAAGGCCTACCGGTGATGTTGTCAAAGCAAGTTTTGTGAAATTTGCCCATGTAGAACTCAAGACCAATGATGGCGAACATGAGGATGGCAAAGAAAAGCAGCAGACCGATCTGCAGAAGAGGGATCATAGCCTTCATGATGGATTTAAGCACAACCTGCAAGCCTGGAAGAAAGAGAACATTGTTGAAGGTTTTCATATTGTTTTAGTTTTGTTTAGTTTTTTTTCGCGCAAATTATATAAACCCTTTTAACAGTGAGTCTTCATGTTAGTTTGTCCAACACCTGTACATATACTGTATATGAGTAAACAATGACAATATGTTACTCACTTGGAATCCCTGACACCAGTTTAAGGGGTCTCAACACTCGAACAGCACGCAGAGTCCTCAGATCAAAGTCTGAGCCCACCGTGGACAGGATTCTGGAGAGACAAGAAAAGACAAGGTCAGTAAAAAGTTTAACCTGAGATATTGTGGAAAACAGCAGCCCTTCCGCTCTTACAGGATTTGCTTTTAGGGACAGCTTTCTTGAACTGGGAAATGCATGTGTAAAAGCAGACAGGTGCTTAACCCAAGCATCCAGACTTAACCATTCTGAACATTGATGAAGGGAAAATCATAGATAACCATAACACTTCCCCTAGTCAGACATCTACTCGACAGTGTGTGAATCCAAAACTATGGACTCCAAGAAAATAAGCAGTGGGTACTAATGGTTTCAGAGAGGACGGCACACACTGCCCGTCCCCCCTGCAGAGTGAATGTCAGAGGTCCATGCGCAGAGAATAGAGATAAATGTGGATACCGCTGCTTTGCATTCATATGACCTTTATTTGTGCAGTAAAGTCACTGGAAACTGATTCTCTTCAGTGATAACATGCAGAGAAGAACAAAGACGCGAATCCAACTGAATCGATACAGCACCGTTGCAAGTGAAAAATGTAACACAGGAATTTTAATCAACATTCAGACCCACAGCCACGGCAGTAAAATATCAGTTTCAACACCATGTGTTTCTGGACACAGCTGACAACCTAAACTGGCTTCACTGGGCACCGACATGTAGGAAATGACCCTTGGCATACTACAAGACTGTCAAAAAACTGCTTTGATATGAGCGTCAACTTAACTTTTTTTAACAAAAAAAAAAAAAAATGATATAGGACATACAGCAGGAGAGGCTGAAGGAAGACTGGTTATTAGATTAGATTAGATTCAACTTTATTGTCATTACACATGTACAAGTACAAGGCAACGAAATGCAGTTTAGGTCT
>JAUMHQ010000052.1:2424564-2440145 GCA_032361165.1 Enteromius paludinosus | reverse complement strand
GATATTCACTAACCCCACCCACAATCCCTGCCGGACCTGGGACTCGAACCCACGACCTTTGGGTTACAGGTCCGACTATCTATCCATTAGGCCACGACTGCCCCTAATACAGTAATATAATACAGCATTACATTTGGAATGTTCCAATAGATATTCTGTTGAATTACTGGATGCTTGTTTATGACCCGATCCATAAAGAATGTCAAGTGACATCTGTCGTCTTAGTTCCTTCATGTTCTCTGGATTGGAATCGATGTTGAAAGCATCAGGGATAGATGGGAATTGTTCAATCCATCTTAAAAAAAAGCTATTGTTAAATGCAAAATATGCACAATTGGTATGCCAGGTTAAATTGACCTTTTTCTTAATATAGATGATAAATAATGTGTACTTAAAAATGCTTTTACAAAAAAATGCTTGTTTTGAGTCCTTGAGGTCATTTGAGTCATCAGCTGGGTCAACAACAAATATTTGCTCTGAAATGGCATGAAGGAAACAAGGTGTTTGGTATAAATACACAAGTACAACACAAATAATCTTTTGGTTACATAAGGTTACATTATATATGATATAATAGACTCTGTTTCATAATGTGTAACATAACAGTAGCTAGCTGTCTATTACGTCTACACATTTAAATACTAGCTGTTCCATAACTTAGTGCCATGGTAAGTAACATGTATGTGTGGTTTGTGTTCTAGGCTGTTAAATTTTACTTACTTTCTTGAAGAGTTGTCGTGCAATTTGCTGTTTTCCTCCAAACAGTATTACTCCTACCATGTAGTGGTTTAGAATGTACAGAGTCTTGGTGCTTGTACTTTTATTCATACAGGCATGAATATAGTACTCCATTGTCTGGAAAATGATTAAACAGTTTTAATTAGTTTTTTTGTAGATCCACTAGTAAAATTCTGTTCTGCCTTTAATTATTCATCATTAATGCACTTACCTCTCCATTGAGTGAATTGTGAGGCTTCAATGTAATGAAAGTCACTCTGTCTCAGAGACATCCATCTCTTGTTTGACATTTTTTTGGGCAGCTAAAACCACTTGGACTTGGACTCTCCCATTGTAGAAGCAGTCAGTCAGAGGTTTTTGGAAAACATTTAGAGAAAATCCATGCTACATGTGTCACAAATGAGAACGTAAAATGTGCAAGTTCATGTGCAAACCCGTCTCTGCTGCCTGCCCCGCCCCGGTGGGCTTCTCCGGCGCCTGCTCCGCCCAGGAGGATGTCTCCACCGCCTGCTCCACCCCGATGGGCTTCTCCTCCGTCTGCTCCACCCAACTGGACTTCTCCGCCGATAGCTCTGCCCAGGAGAGCTCTGGAACTGTCTGATCGGCCCTGGTGGGCATCCTCTCCTTAGATTCCACCCAGGTGGGCAGTTCTGCCGCCTGCTCCTCCCTGGTGGTCGTTCCATTTTCAGCGTCAGGAGCATCTGGAATCCGCTCCTTAAGGGAGGGGCTATGTCATGCCCAGCTGGAGCTGCAAGCTAAAGACTGTGTTTGGCACTCCAGCTTTCTAGGAACTCTGTTTTTGTGTCTGATTTCTTTCCTGGACTCCATTCCCCAGAATGCACCTCTCCCCCACAGCTGTTGCTAGTTAGGTTCATCATTCAATCAGTACCACCTGTATATATACCGGACTGTTTGCCTGTCTTGTCACGGATCATTGTTTATGTGTATTTCTGTCATTCCCGTGTAGTTTCATTCATGTTTACTTTTCTAGTGTTCTCTGTTGGATTTCTTGTTGCCGAACTCTGCTCTCCCTGGATTTATGCTTTAGTCTCGCCCCTCGGATTGTGTTTGCTACTGTTACTGACCTACGCTATGCCAACTGGATTATTCTTCTGTTTATGCTTCCGTTAAGCCTGCTGTATTGATTATCGACCTTGCCTGTCTTACTCTGCCTTTATTAAACCATTTGCATTTGAATCCAAACGACTCCTCATCTCCTGATCATGATCGCGGGGTTTGCTCTTTATAAGGTGAATACTGAGAACTGAACAGCGCGAGGTTTTGTCCCTGTGACAACAAACTCAAAACTAGATGTTTCTGTACAGGTACAGGTACTCTTCTGAAGACTCTTCCTCTTGAGTGACTGCTTTAGTTGCCTCATCAAATGCTCTTCTAAAGACAGTTGAGAAGCGAGACCTTCCCACAATTGTTTTAGAGTGCTCATACTTATCATCTGCAGTGTTCATCTGGACGTCTGTCATGTCTATGTCCAGGATGAAGCACTGAATCAGTCCCTGAAGAGCCTCAACACTCTTCTTTACAGAAGTAGTATTTTTCCTTGTATTAAGGACAATGCAAAGAGCCTGAAAGATCTGAATTGCTTCATCTAGAGTCTGGCTATTTTGCAATCTTGCAAACGCAAAAATCACAAACTCCCTGTGTCCTTTGTCTGTCACATGCCTGCAAAGCAAGCTGTAAAGCACTCTCTTTTTCTGTTCTGGTATTTTAGACATCACACTACCAGTGGCATCCAAATAGAGGGTACTGGTGGCTTTTTCCTCATATGTGTCGCTAAAACGGAGACCCGCTTAAGTTGAAAGGGTCCAGCTGGAAATTCTGAATGTAGCCTGGTAAATATCTGTAACTGGTGTCACATTCCTTCATAATTTGTTGTGTTAAATGCATTTACAACAATACATTGTCATGTAGTGATGCAGCCTTCTTTACCTCAGAGGAATGTCTCTGTTAAGAGAGCTTGTTACATTTCCTGCCATTTTTTCTTCCACAGGAGTCCTCCTGAGCTTATTGTTGTAAACACTGCTCACTCCTTTATGGATGAATTTTGCTATTTTTCCTCTACGAACACTGGAGGCCTGCTTTTTTCGAGTGTGTTCTTTTAAATGGCAGATTTGTCCATGGCGATAAACAGTCATAAGAACCTTTCTCTGCATGCTTGTAGGTTTTCTTTTCATTAAAAAGACGTACTGAGCTTTGCACGTTGGAAATGTGCAAACTGCACAAATATTTACAAAAGCAGAATACTTTTTCCTGCTGTGCATCAATCTGGCATGTTGGTACTTGAAGGCAAGTACACAGTTCAGGGTTCACTTTGTTGAATTCCTCATATATGATATGAGTCCATGGTTTCCTTAATTGCACTGAACCTATTTTCGGTTTTATTGATCTTCATTTATTTTTGTCGAGTGACATTTTACAGCTTTTTGGAACAGAACAAACCTTTCTTATCTTCTTTGGATTTATCTGTGGTTGACTGTCCTTTTCAACAGTTTCTGTTGCTGTAACTAATGAGTCAAAACCATTTGTCCTTTCCTTGACAAAATCAGTCAACATTTCTCAGAATTATTTTGGATTCTTTTAAAACAATCCATGTACTTTCTATGATTTGATAACATAATTATTTCCTTTTAATTTGTTAACTCAAACAATTAATATTGATCGGATAACATATTTTGAGTTTCTGTAAATTGATCTTAAACTGTCATGATGACAGTGACCTTGCTTCTCAGCAGGCAAGGGAGGCACAGAGACAAGAGTTCAAATGAACAGATAAACATTTAATAAAAACACAAAAGATACAGACAGGGCTGACGAAAACGTGAGGACAATGCAGACAAACACTTCAACATAACTTTAACAATCGACATTGAACATGAGACAGGTAGTGATATAAATACACAGACTAATCAAAGACAAGATCCATGACACCTGGGACTGACAGCTGGCGGAGAATCAAACACTAATGACAAGGGCAGTTACAAACGATCAGAACACGAATTTTGTAAGGCAAACAAGTCACACACTTTTTAAAATTAAACCAACAATAAAAATGTTTGTGTGTGTGGTTCTTTTAACTCTGAAATGTTACCACTAAGATTGTTTGTTTTTTGTTTTTTATGCGATGCTAGTCCATGCCTGCCATGAGGAATCAGTCTTGCAAGTAATACAGAATATTGTTTTTTATACATTAAAAAAATGCATGTAGTTATGGTGTGTTTAGTGTGTAGGGTTAGTGTAGGAGGGTAGAATGTACCATTTAAAAACCATTATGAGAGTCGAGAGTCACCCCATTAATATTTGAAACACAGCATGTATATATATATATATATATATATGTTAACTGGTTTCATTATGCAATAACTAACTATATAAATGTTCCATTGTTTGAATATGCTTTCCATAAGTAGTCCTGAATACAGTACTATTTTAGTCAAAAGATGAAAACTTGGAAAATCTATTTGATGACATCAATAAAATAAAAAGCAAGTACAGTAAATAGTATTTGAATACATACTCAGTAAATTAGGTTTATGATGTTGGGGGAACTAAAACCCAGGGACTAGATATGTTGAATGAAGCCCCGGAGTCAGAGATGTGATCAATTAAAGAAAAATGTATTGAAGAAAATTGTTTTGAAGTTTCATCAGCAGTCAGCTTCTTTACTTGCATTGAGTTCGTAAGCCACTCTGCTTAAATATTAGAAACATACAAACGTCTACATTTGTATATGCCCTAAGCATATCTCCAAGTGAAAAATAATTTCGGTGATGTACAGTAATTGTTTTCTTAGAATAATAATTTACTGTATGTACAATAAGGGTGGTATTGCCGAACTTTCAACTGTAGTAAGTTAGTCTGGCCACTATGAGTGTACTACAGCCTTTGGAACATTAAAAAACCCTGCTGGTGAAGTACAATAATTGTTTTCTAAGAATATTAATTTACTGTGAGTCTGTGTGTAGTGAGTGTACTTTCTGTGTCTTTGGAACAAAAAAGAAATAAAATAAAACTGCTGGGGAATGTTTATTTTTTAATTTTAAAATGTGTTTACATACAGTAAGGGAAACTGTGGCAAAAGTTTACCTGTAGTAAGTCAGTCTTCTAGTGCCTTTGGAACTTTTTGAATCCTTTTGATGAGTTACAGTTTTGCTTAGTTTCTTTTTTTTCTAGGATTAATTATGTACTGTTCAGTATCCTTATTGACTAAATTTCAGATGTAGGAAATGCACTACAGTTTAGAGCATGTAACAATAGTATTGGTAGAATATTTTATAATAAAGTATTTGTGTACTGTATATACAGTAAAAGATGTATTGGAAAGTTTTCACTCGTAGTAATTAAGTAGTGAAGCTACAAATGTACTGCAACCCTTTTAAACAACTATTTAGGTACTTATAGTGTACTGTACATGTATGAAATGAGGCATTTTAAAAATGTTGCCTGCAGTCACCTATAATACAAGATTTACAGTTTGATAGTGTCTTATTTTATAAGGTAAAAGTCGCTTTAATTAAAATACATCTGTGTAATTTTCAGACGGCCCCTTACTCATCCAACGCGATACAGTGCATCAAAGCCTTCTCTTGCTTAAATTTGCTGTCAGTTTTCATGTCAATATAAAGTTGCTGTATGATGTTAAAACTAATCGTGTTAGAGATACGTTTGTGACACTGTCGACTCTACAGAACAGTGGCAATTGAAAGTGAATGTCTGGCAAATATCCAACCTAAAACTAACTTTACCGTGCTGTTCGCAGGGATGATTTCTTTTTGCAGGAATGTTTTGGCAGCGTCTCCCTCTGAGCTGACCGCATTACTTCAGAGTAAACTGCAAATCTCAGAGATCCTCTGAATACGTCACGCTTCAGAGACAGGATGTCCAGTGGGGAGGCAGACTTTAAAAACTGCAAAGAAATGCTGGCAGTGAAGTGTCATGACAAACGGGATGTGCACATGTTGACAACAGTCCACTCGGCAGAGTTGTCTCCCTCTGGAAAGATAGACCACACCACTGGAAATGAGAAAATGAAACCCCAATGCGTGCTGGACTACACAATAAGAAAATGGGTGCTGTAGATAAGGTCGATACGATGGACAGTTTTGTTGGCTGTACTCCCAAGACCTTAAAATGGTCCAAAAAAAACGGTACTTCCATTTTGTGGACCTTGCAGTACGATTCACGATTCACTTACAACCCACTTCATCTCACTGCCCGGCATTTCCCCTCTGAGATTCCGGAGAACACATGCAGGCACTGCAAGGTCTGCCTGACCACCAGAAAGGGCCCACAGAAAAGGCAGAAGACAAGGTTCATATGAAAGCCTTGCAACACAGCATTGTGCCCAACAGAGTGCTTTAAACAATATCACACTTTGAACTACTTCTGTGAGAGAAAAAACTAATTTAAGAAAAATGAAAATTTAAGAAAATGTGTAAGTTTCTCCCTTTTTCTCATTGGGGTGAGAAATTTGAGGTGTGACCCCAGTTCTTACCTGGTTTCGACCATGGAATGTCACAGTGCGACTTGATGTCTTCCACTTTATGCGACTATTTACCTCTGGTCTTACAACCGAAACACCATCCACTGTATGGCACTTTCTGCTCCAAGTTGTCCAGCTGTATATTTCAGTGGGACAGGGACGACATCTCTTGCTTTAGAGAGGCAAAAAAGACCATGCTTTTAAAAAAACATGGAGGGCATATTCCAACAGAGGCCCAAATCCTGTCTAGTATTACCTCCAGTGAGCTGGCCAAGCACTGCAGGAGGAGGACACGTGGGGTTGAAGAAATTCATGCCATAATTCAAGGACTGCTTGGCTCCATGTGGGAACTGACCGACAGGACTGGTTTGCGCCTCATCAATCCGGAGAGTATTTTACTGTGTAAATAATGTATATTGTTTAAAGTGTAAAATATTCACACATACACACATCTCACACACACACACACACAGCTATTATATCAGCCAGGAACGATTTGGCAATGCTATACTGTAGCTGTAGTTACATTTACAATTATTTTATCACAATTATTATAATTATAGAATGCCACTATATTTAGACATTTAATGATATATATTCTAATCTAAATACTGTGTAATTGCTGAACAACGTTTTGATGACTGTTCTACACATAAAAGAGACTGTTAAGCTACTTTTGTGAAAGTACGTAAACTGTACATCATTGCGTTCTGGGAGTGGATGCTGGCACGTTTTGCTGCCACTACTCTTTTGAATGTCTGTTTTTCTACGCTCTTCCTGCTTTAATTAACAGTGCATTTGCGCTCGTCCAAGTGCTCTACTATCAATTCATCACAAAGTCTTCCATCTTTGTTGTTTTTTGGGCTTCTAGTCCGCTTAGCCTACCTGCTGGTTTACACCACCCCATCGCTCGACTCCACTTGTCCGTAATAGCTCACTATGTGAGCCGGCAGAATTTACCTCTGGATTTAATTCTGGACTGCCATAGCCTGGACCTGCCTGTCGCTCTTTCACTGTCCGGTGTCAGGCCTCCAATACTTGGCTACTGATCTCCTTTGATTCTGTGGTCACCGATCTCTGGCTCCGCTGGCAGTGCTTCTCCTCCATTCGGACATTGCTCTCCTTGGATCCCGTCGGAATTATCATTTCAACAACCCCTAATGGAATTAAATCCATTGCAAGGGACATCTCATGCAGGATCTTGCTGGACTTCATCTGCTGTTCTGGTCTCGCCCCCTCGAACTGTTTAGCTGATGATTTCCATGTCTCTGATCATTTTCTTCTTTCCTTTAAAATTTCTCTTTGCCTGTCTGTAACCAAACTTACACATTTTATTTCATTTCGGAAGCTTAAGGATATTAATATTGATACTTTTTTCTCATGCATTGATGATACTTTTATTCCTGATTGTCTATACACTCTGGATGCTTTGGTTGCTCAATATAATAATGGTTTAGACAATATTCTTAATTCTCTTGCACTCAAAAAAATTAACAAGGAAGGTTGTGCACTTTACTTACAATATTTATATTCAGTTTACTTACAATAATTGTGTTTGTTGACTTTAAATATTTTTTCTATTAAGGTCCACATAATTATGTCTCAACTTGACTGTACAAAATCTTGACGTGTTGGTTGAACACAAACCATCTATGTTAAGTAAATAATTCTTACATCCAGAGGGTGGCAGTATAGTTCGACGCTAACTGCCATGAAACACTAATGAAGAAGAGCATAAAGAGGGGTCAGACTACATGTGCTCAAAGACTCTCTGTACACCTGCGTTACCCCCCTCGGCGAGTTTTTCTGCAATAGGTTTTGATCTCTTGCTTCTTCAACAGCTGGTAAAGGTAGGAGGATTTTCGTTTTTGCACAAGTATTGATTTTCTCCTGTTTGTAATAATAGATATGTTCTTTATGTTGGCCTGCTTTAGTTTTAGAGAGTTCTAGTGTCTTAGACATGCTTAAGTTAGCATGCTAGCTTAGCCACGTGGCGCAGGTCCATTGCTATGATGGATTTCCGTTTACTGGAGCGAGTTACGACGGATTTCTTTCAGTCAATTGCAGGTTTCCTGCCTGCCATTAATATCTTATATTCACTTTTTATAAATTTAAGGCTGTAAATTGAATTACATTTTCTCAAACAGTGTAATGTATTAGTTTAAGTTTGAAAAGACGCGGCATATTCAGCCTGCTGAGGGGGATGTGATCAAAGCCTGGAGTGGATTAAAAACACGCTCCCCTCTCTCTAGGGTTTTGTTAATCACTCCGATTGGTATCCACTCCGGGTTTTCCATTTCCGCTCACGGAAAAACTGCTCCACTCCATTTTAAAAGTTATACTTATTTGTGTATATCATGAACGCCTGAATGCAACATTTATAATGCCATATAATGTTTGCAGATATATTTAAGAAACAAACTTAGTTAACCAAAAGTTAACCTACTTGCTAATTTGAAAAACAATGTTACAGTCATTCTCAGTTGAAACTGCGATAAGTTCAACCACTAGTTGCCCATCCAATGAAGTGGTTAATATTTGGTTTGAAACTTTAGGTTTTTATTTTTCAATTTTGTTGTGATACTTGAACATTATGAACATGAACATTACAAAGTGTGATTGTTTTATTGGTTTGTGTAACTTTAGATTAATTTCACAAAATCTTAATTAAACTGTCTTATGTTATTATTCTTTGCATTTCTTCAGGTCCTTACTGAAATGTATGTTTCTGCCAAAGTGCTTTAATCACAAAAGGTAAGATCTGCAACATCTACTAATGTAAATGCTGTTTATTGCATGACCATTTCATTTTTTTTTAGTTCTGAGTGGCTTGTTTCTGTATGTTTTCATTATTAGTAGCAATTGATAACTTGGTTTTTATATAGATTATATAAATAAAAATTTTTTTGCAAGTGACTGTTCTTTTAATTAATTTTTGTGGTGTGTTTGTGTGCTTGTTATAGATATTGAATGTGGCAGTGTAAAGGTTGCAGTTCAAAGACCTCAACTAGATGTCAGTTACTAAAACATTATAGGTTAAAACATCCTCAAAATGGGCGTAGGCACCCATATCCTTGCCCATATACTAGTTGTCCATGTACATTCAAGTCATGGAATGCACTTAGATCACACCTTTGTAGAGTCCATAACAAAAACTCATCTCAGCGAACATCATCAATGGCTACATTCAGATGTCAAGTTTGTGCATTCGCTGAACTTGGCAGTGATAAGGAATATTTCAGTCACATAAATCAGCATCTTAAATCCCATGAAACCATCTTCTGTATGTTTAAAGATTGTGCATTCACGACAAATATTTATGGCACATTTAAATCACATAAAAACAGGAAGCACCATGCTTATTCTTACAGGGATTTTAAACCTGGAATAGTGACCGTAAGACACAGTCCTGAAATTTCAAGCATTCAAGATGAACATGAAGAAGATGCAGAATTCGAAGAAGTGCTCTCTACTTTTCAGACAGAAGAAAGCGATGAGAAGGCAATAGAGGAGAGATTAGCAGCAGTGCTGCTTAAGCTTGAAAATGTACTCCATGTTCCCAGCAGTGTAGTCGATAAGCTTTTACAGGACTTGCACTTCCTTTTGAGTTCTGCTTCTCTGCCTGCGTTACATGCCATAGTTTCAGATTTCTGTACCAAGCATAATCTTGGTCTTAATGAGGCAGAAATTGCAGAATTAGCCTCTGCTGCATGTGTCTGTAACCCCTTGACAAAATCTATTGGAGATCAGGGCCGACTTAGTACTGCTTTTAAGCGGAAAAAATACTTCAAAGACAAGTTTCAAGTAGTTGAACCAGTTGAGTATGTATTGAACAAGGACAGCAAACATACCTACCAATATGTACCATTACTGCAGTCATTGCAACAGGTCTTAAGCAAAGATGGTATCATTGATGATGTACTAGCAAACTGTAGTGCTCACTCAAATGAAACTACAGAAGAATACAAGTCATTTCAAGACGGAGGTTTTTTTAAAGAAAATCAGTTCCTGTCTGAAGGGGAGTTGAAACTCTGTGTCACTCTTTATATTGATGACTTTGAAGTTTGTAATCCTCTAGGAACTTCTAGAACGAAGCACAAACTTTGTGCTGTGTACTGGATTTTAAGCAACTTACCCCCAGGTCAGCAGTCCTCTTTGTCATCCATCTATTTGGCTTTGCTGTGTAAAAGTATCCATATCAAAACTTATGGATATGGTAAAGTGCTTGAACCTCTCTTGCATGATTTGGTTGTATTGGAAAATCATGGAGTATTTGTCCCACAGATTGGAAAAAATGTTAAAGGCACAGTACAGTCTGTAGTTGCGGACAATCTGGGTGCACATGGGCTTGCAGGCTTTGTAGAGAGTTTTTCTGGACACTATGTTTGTCGATTTTGCATCGGGAGTTTCAGTGACTTTCAGTCCAAGCAGGTTCTGTCAGGAGATTTTACTCTAAGATGTAAAGAAAGCCATAATGAACATGTGAAAAGTGCAGAGGAGAGTGGAAAACCTTGCGTTGGAGTAAAAAGGGCATGTGTGCTGACAAAGAGTCTTTCTCATTTTGATGTCACAACTAGATATCCTCCTGACATACTCCATGATCTGTTTGAGGGTATTGTTCCAGTGGAACTTGCACAGTGTCTGGGTATGTTAATGTCCAAAAAATACTTTTCTTTGGATACTCAAAATAAGGTAATCCTCAATTTCCCCTACAAGGGAGATGATAAAACAAACCGCCCCCATATTGTGCCACAGTCATTTAAAAGGAACAACACAATTGGTGGCAATGCTGCTGAAAACTGGACTCTCTTAAGGTTGTTGCCTTTCATGATTGGAGATGTTATACCTGAAGGGGAGTTAGTGTGGGAGATTATCTTGGATTTAAAAGAGATAGTGGAACTTGCGGTTGCCCAAGTACAAACAGAAGAATCCATTGGATATCTTCAGGGCAAAATTTCTGATCACAGGCAGAAATGCCAAGAAGCATTTCCTAATCAGAGACTTTTGCCAAAACATCACTACTTGGAGCATTACCCTCACATGATCCGGTGTTTTGGCCCTTTGGTTGGCATGTGGAAGATGCGATTTGAGAGTAAACATAGCTTTTTTAAGAATGTTGCTCATCATACCAAGTGTTTCAAGAATGTTGCTTTAACACTGGCTAAGAAACACCAGCTGATGATTGCCTTTCACTTACACTCATTGACTACACATAAACCTGGCTTTGACGTTTCAGGTGCATCAAGAGTTCCTCTTGAGGTGCTAAAAGATGAAGTATCATTGCCTATCCAGCAGATGTACCCAAGAATAACAGAAGTAGACATGGCTAAAAGTGCAGATTGCAAAGGGATCTGCTATAGAACAGGAATGATAGTCATCTGTGAATTTACTGATGGGCTTCCTGAATTTGGACAGATAATTAGGATATGTGTACTTCAGAATACAGTTAATTTCATAGTCAAGAAGTTCTCAGCTTGGTTTAGGGAGCACTACCGTGCCTTTGAACTGCAACCATGTCGAACTGCTAAAATGTTGCTGATAACACATGATGCACTGCCAGAGAAGTACCCACTACATGACTAATTCGTTGGGCCACTCCGACTGGTTACATTTAAAAGATATCCTTATATCAGAAGTAGGTGGTTTTAAACAGCTGTTGTTACTAACCCTTCTAAATGTACAGTTATCACTAGCATGACCACCCAATACTAATTTATCACTTGTGTGTCTGTATAATCACTTTTTTCAGTGCATGCATGAACACCTTATCACTGTCTGGATCTGAAAGTCTATCGTGGTTAAGGCATACTAAATTGGTGCACACTGTAGTAGCAGTAATTTGGTGGTGTTTACACAGTTTATTTTTTTTGTTGTTGTTGATATTTAGTCTAAAATGTGGAAACAGTAGCAGATGGTTTTCGAAACATTTGACACTCTTTGACCACAGTAAATACACAGTACAAAATATTTTGCATTTAAATGCATCTAACAGAAGCAATTTAAGCTATTAGTGTGGGCACATCGTTTCCATCCTACAGCAACCTTAGCTTCACTTTCCATTCTAACATCTTTGTCACAAATTTGACTTTCTTGTTATTATTTTTTCCCCTTTTTTTAGGTTGAAGTATTTGCATGATGGCTGCACCCGTGAAACTGAGGATTGTCTTTGGTGCTAATAATGCTGAAAAGCTGACCATAGAATCAGGCATGCCAAAGTCTGTGGAGGATCTTTCAAATGAGATCAAACGTCAGTTTGATATAGAGTGGGACATTAGACTGCAGTACATGGACAGCGACTTTGATAATAACTTTGTTAACCTTAGTCAAATTAATGATATACAGGACAAGAGTACAGTGAAAGTAATCTTATTGTCAGATGCTTCAGATGTCAGTCAAGGCTGTTTGAACCAGAGTGGTGAAGGCACATCTTCTTCCTCTGATGACACAATAATACTCTCCTCCCCTGACTCAGCGAGTGCTCGATCACAGTGGCCTACAGAATTTCAAATACCTACGTTTCCATATGATGTGGAGATGCAACTTCAAAGTGCAAACCAGGCCTTCATGTCAAGCAGAGTTCTCCTAAACCCCGGCCACAAACTGAAGTCCGACATCTTGGAAGGTCTGGCTGAGCAAATAATTAAGTTCAAGGCATATCCTTCAAATTTGGAAATAGAATCTGTTGCTGAAGCTTTAATCAAAACTCACCCATGTTTGAGGGAACAAGGATCCTCTAGTGGTTACTACGGATGGAAAATTAGCCTCAAGTACAAGATGGCTAACTATAGGACAAAGCTAAGAAACTTGGGGTGCCCAGAGATGAGCATTAATTCCCTCAAGAACAAACCTGCAGATAAGTGCCAGCCGGCCTATAACGTTAAAAAACCCAGAAAGCCAGAAGTACATTTCTGCCCCCCCTATCCTGCTGGAGAGACCCAGGACAGCCTTGAAGGTGAAAGAGTGTTACTGTTGTCCGAGGTCAAAAAAAGACACAACAATGCAGTTATCAAGGAGAAGATGGCCAAGACCTTTGCGTATAGGAGACAGGAGGTAGTCAGAGACAAACCCATGATTGCGGAGTTCAAGACCAGATGGCCTGGACTGTTTAGTGTGCCTGAGGTATGAACTGCTTCTTAAAACATCCATAATCAATTTTATATAATGCATCAAATGATAGTGTGAAAGAATTATAGAATACAGTAAGAGATGGTATTTTACTAAACTTTTAGTATATACCAATGACTTGTTTGTGGACATTTAATTAAAGGTGGAAGAAGAATTTCTAAGGATTTCCACTGTTCCCCTCATCACAACATTTTTTGCACAACTTGACCACCATGCTGATCAGCTCATCAGAGTGCTGAAGAAGACATGAGGATCTAAAGGGAAGAAAATTAATCTTACCTTTGCACAGACTGCACAGGTGTAGTTTTCTTCTTTTATAGAAACATTTTTAGGAGTACGTACATTTTGTCTAGTTTGTGTTGCCATTTGACAGAAACCAATAACATTTATGCGCCGCATACAAATCTAATATTTATTTGATTGGATTTCACAAAACGTCTTGGATTAAGATCAAATCTTTTCCCTTTAAACAAATTGCTATTTTGCATTTACACTACGTACAATGGATACATAAGAAGTTTGAGGAAAATGTTGTGGTGACATTCACAAGGACCAATCAAAGCTACAAGCAACAGAAAGAACAGAACTAGTCTTATTGCATAGTACCACCAACACGCTGATCATTCCCTTTTCCCTCTTTTTTTCTCTACTTGAGACTATTGGCCTGTCGCAATGGTCAATATATTGACCTTTTGCATGATATATGTGAAGGAGTGTGATCGTTTTTGCCACTGATAATTTGATACAGTATCTAAATATTCTCATTATACAGTAATTATGCAATCAGTGTCATAAAAGGTCTTAAAATGTCAATAATTTTGTTTATCGCAATTAATTGTAGTGCATAATATTGCACAACAAAAAGTAGTTTTCGTGAAAGCCCTACTTCAGTGTATTCTGTAATTGACTCTGTAATCATGCATATTCATTGATAATGTTTGTATGAGTAAATGGTCATTGTACATGTGCCTACTTTTATAGTTAAAGTTTCACCCATTTTACGCAATTTTAAAAGTGTAGTAAGTTTATAGTATTTATGTTGATGCTGTTGTTTTTTTTGTTTTTTTTTTTAGAATGAAACCGTGGAAAAGAAGAGGGAGTGCCTCCTCAGGGCACTTTGTATGTATCTAAATGAAGATCCAAGCAGTCTCTTCAAAGAGTATCTGGTAGGTAATACTAACATTTCAGCAGTAACAGTATCATAGAAAATTCACAATATCCATTTAACATTGTGGGACGTGGCTTGTAGGAATGGCAATTTTGGTCTAGACCAAAATCACGATTTATGACAGAGTTGCTATATTAGATGACATCAGATCATACAGGTGTACTTAATTAAGTGGCCAGTGGGTGTACAAATTGTGAGAAATCAAGTTAGTAAAGCACTATTTTAAAACATTTATGGAGAAAATTGCATGCCAATGAGCTCTTTGGAATTATGTAATTGGCAGGTGATTTCATTGTTGTCTTTTTTTTTGTGTGTGTTTAAAGGATTCAGATGGCATTGCTGCCCAGAGGGACCTTGAACAAGTTGTCTTTGGCATCTACAGTATTAATGCTGAGGGAGGGGATGCCACCAACACTCCAGTTGATGTTGGAATAGTGATTGAGGGTGTTGAGGTGCTTCAGGGCTTGGGAGACATCGCGTCTGCATGTGCACTCTTAATGGGTGTCATATATGCACTGAACCTCAGTTATCCTCAGGAACTTAAAACATTCTTTGAGGTGCTTCAGAAATTCTTCTTCCAGCTGGATGCTACCAGACTCTCAACCAAGGTACAGATGCTTAAAAACAAACTGTATGAGTGAACCAACATTGATCATGTGGGCGTTTAACACGAAGGCTTGCTTTGCATTTAAGTTTACATACCTTTTTTTTTCTTCCTTTTTTGTGTGACACGCACCACTTTTCTGGGTGACATGTTTCTTTGTCATGTAAAAGTGTGTCCAGATTATTATTTTTTTTTCTCTACAGCATTAATGCTGAGGGAGGTGATGCCAAAAAGCGTGCATAAATGTACAGATGCTGAGTGAACCAATGATGAGCACTTAAGTTTGTGGCGTCTAACATAAAGGCCTGCTTTTGCACTTGAAAGTTCAATTTAAAAACACTTTGAAGTTTATATACCTTGTTTTTGTTTTGTGACATTTCTTTGTCATGTAACAAGTATGTAACAATATATGTGAGGGATATGCTGAGGGAGAGGATGCCACCATCACA
>JAUMHQ010000052.1:2408795-2420731 GCA_032361165.1 Enteromius paludinosus | reverse complement strand
TATATATAAAAACGTTATCTTTTTCTTGTTTCTGTTGCAATATAACGTTAAGGTTACAAAACAGCCGGTTTTTCGGGCTGCAGTTCGACTAAAAGATACCAAACTCGACAAACTCGAATTTTCTGAATGAAACGTGAAAACCCGGAACTAGTCTTCTTTCTTCACGTGTTACAGTGGATAAAACATTCGGCTGTATAAGGTACGTGGTGTTTTTTTTTACAAGAAATGTACGTTTATAAGATTATTCTCGTTATGTAAAGTTCGTCACACTTGGGCAATATAGTAAAGGGCTTCTGATTTATCATTCACGTTTTGTAAAACAACAACCTTGTGTTGTTTATTTATGGTTGTTGTCTAGTTCATGCGTTATATTTATTGCTATGTCTTGAAAATGCAGAAATAGGCTATACAACAGCGCGTGGGAATTATTATGAGAGCCTGAGAGCGTGCACGATATCAAAAACCTTTCTCTTTTCCTGTGTGTCGTGTTCTCGTAGGGAAAATAAAGTGGGATTTTGATAAAACAAACAAAACATTTTTTGTTATATGAGACAGCTTGTGTCCATCCGGTGATAAGAAAAGCAGGAAAAAAGAAAGAATATAAATGGGCGAGGCTTCGTGATCTGGAAGTTGTTTGTGAAATGTGAGGGGCGAAAGTGACCTAAATAAGAATTGTCCCTATCTACCACCGTGTATTTTCGATTCGTAAACGAAAGGAGTTTGTTGGTGTGTTTTTATTCATTGATTTATCTTCCAGACAGGCAACCGCTGGATACCAACGCTGTTGTTTGGTTCATGTTACTTTTCTCATCGCTGGGCAGGATGGACTAATCACAGTGGTTTTTGATTGCTGAGTAATCATGCGTTCAATAGTCTTGTATACCGAGGTTGCAGCCTTTTGTGCGTGGGGAAACAACACATTTAAATGATTGTAGGCTACTTTAAATACAATAAATACAAATGTGGCAGGAGTATTTGGTTTTCAGAGCTACATGCATCGTCCCACAGAGCATCCAAGCAAACACATATATATCTCTAAGACTTTATCTGAAATGCTCAATGTTTCTAAATGTTGTGTACACATATATTTTGACCTGCTCTGCAACCCCAATGTTCAACAGGTCTTCTTGCAATGGCGGGCCAGAAACAGGTGCTGGAGAGGCTGCGGGGTGCTTTCCGCTCAGGTGTGACCCTTCCTGTCCAATTCAGGTTGACTCAGTTGGAGGCCATGATGTCACTGTTTGAAGACAATGAAACCCTGATTTTAGAGGCAATGCATGAAGACCTTGCTAAGGTATTGATATGCACAGGTTGACACACAAACAGGCCAACTTTTAAAATCAACGCATAAGTGATGCTTCATTCTCATCTGTCATGTAGCCCAAGTTTGAGGCAGTACTGTCAGAGATTGATATAGTGGTGAATGACCTTTGCTACAACATCAGCAACCTGCAAACCTGGATGCAGCCCACTTATGTGGGCACAAATTTGGTAAGATGCATTCCAATATATAGCCATTTTACTGCCCCATTAACACATGCACCAGCTATGATATGAACTTCTGTAAATGCTCGAGTGAAGGGTCTGGTGAATGCAGATGTAAGACTGACCTCCCTGAAAATGCTTTAATTTGTACTCCATCTGTATTCCAGGCAACAAAGTTGGATGACTGTTTTATACGCAGGGAGCCATTAGGTGTTGTTTTGATTATTGGAGCATGGAACTATCCACTTCAGCTAATTTTGTCACCTTTGATTGGTGCAATTGCTGCAGGTACCATCTGCATTTTTTTTCCAGTTATATTTCCCTTATATCCAGGGGCATCATGATCCTAGTTTTTTATTTAAGGGGACACTCGTGACAGTTCGGCACTTCTTCATACGACTCTAAATCATGATAGTCTAGTGGTGTCATTTTCTAGTAAACGATAAACAATTTTACATTGAACCAAGCAAAATTGCAAATGAGCTAGACTCCCAGTGAGTGCCCAGGAAGTTTCTTTTGTGGAAAGCAGAGCAAATTTTGATTAAAAAGCCAAACCCAAATAAGAGAATTTTTGTTATAATAAACACTTAAGTTTTCATAGCGTTAATTATTACTGTATCTTCACAATGAATTATATAGACTACTGTTGAATTCTGAAGGGAATAGAGAGCTACTTTGGGAAACGATTATCTTTGTACCTTCAATCATTGTACACCTTTTTTTTTAGAAAATGTAAAGAGTGTCTTTCGGAAATCCATTGTCTCAAAGATTTGAGGAGGCGTATATGCAGTCTGTTTAACTCGATCACTTCTTTTTTTTTTATCAGGTAACTGTGCTATTCTGAAGCCATCAGAAATAAGTCGAGCAACTGAAAAGCTTCTTGCTGAACTCATTCCTAAGTACCTGTCCCAGGTAACCTGTGGGCAAGACCCATCGAACTTAGCATTTCCTAGTCTCATAGTGCTACTGTGTTCATGATAAGCTCCGTGAACCTTTTCTTATACTGCAAATGGGTTTGTTTGTGTGGGATGTTTTGTTTCGTAGGACTGTTATGCAGTCATTTGTGGTGGAGCAGAAGAGACCAAGACATTGCTGGAGAATAGATTTGATCATATCTTCTACACAGGTTAGAGTCTGCATTGATATCACTGACAGAAAGTTGTCACCTTTCCTTAGTTTCAACATCCTATGTCTAATGTCCTCCAGGCTCGCAGCCAGTGGCTCGTTGCATCCTGCAGGCCGCAGCGGTGCACCTCACCCCAGTTACTCTGGAGCTGGGCGGAAAGTGCCCCTGTTTGATATATGGCCGGTTAGACATGAAAGCTGCTGCTAAGAGGCTGGTGTGGGCCAAGTTTTTCAATGCCGGGCAGAGTTGTGTAGCTCCAGACTATGTTTTATGCACTGCTGAGACGAGAGACATGCTGTTGCCTCTTATAAAAGAGGTTCTGGAGAGTTTCTACGGATCTGAGCCCCAGCAAAGCCAAGACTTGGGCCGTATTGTGACAGACAGGCACTGGGACCGATTGGTTGAGCTGCTAAAAAAGTCTGAGGGAAAGATAGTGATAGGAGGAGAGAGTGACAAAAAGGCCAGGTACTTTGGTAAGTAAACAATGTTACATATTCAATATATGTACTCAAAGTTTGGGGTCAGTAAGATTTATTTTATTTATTTTAAGAAAAATTTGCTCAGCAAGGACACATTAAACTGATCAAAACTGTAAGATACGTACTGTAAGACTACATTTCAAATATCCTGAACATTCTGTTCATAAAATGAAAAAAATATAATAATAAAACAGCATCAGTTTCCACAAAAATATTAAGCAGCTCAACTGTTTTCATGGATGATAATACATCTTTCTTTACTTAGTTTTGGCAGGTCAACCCCACATTTTTGAGGAGTATTCAAATTCAGTGTATTGTTGTATCATACTAAAATCCTAATATCCTCCTCTTACTGTTGATGCATCTTCAGGAGACATAGATTTCTGCATGACCTACTGAATTTCCTAAAATGTGTAGTATATATTTATATTGAAAGAAATTGGTAGCCAGTTGAACTAATATGGTATTCTGAACTTTCTCTCTTGTGCTTTTTCTTGGTCTATCTCAGCTCCCACTGTGCTCGTGGATGTCAAGGAGTCAGATGCTTTAATGCAGGAGGAGATCTTTGGCCCCATCCTCCCCATTCTAACCATCAAATCTCTCGATGAAGGAATCAATTTCATCAACGAGAGGGAAAAGCCTCTGGCCCTCTATGCTTTCTCTGACGAGTCTCAGGTAAGGAAGGAAAAACTTCTTAACATGCGTAAAGTGCGAAGTAAGCTATAAAGCGGTGCATATCTCTATTTAAGATTGTCACTACGGTTCTTGAGAGGACCAGCAGCGGAGGCTTCTGTTCCAATGATGGAATAGTTCACATGACCCTCCCTGGATTACCCTTCGGAGGAGTCGGTAAGACTGAATGCATTCTTTTAAAACAACAACTGCAGTGCTTTTTGTTCCACAGGCGACTGAAGGTGAAATCTGATTTTTTTTCAGGTACAAGTGGGATGGGCAACTACCACGGTCGCTGGGGCTTTGAGACGTTCAGTCACAAGCGTGGCTGCATGCTGAGAAGCTGGGCTCTGGAGCGCGTCAATGTGCTGCGCTACCCCCCCTATAAAGAAAGCAATCTCAGCTGGCTGCGTTGGGCCACCACCGCCAAGAAGAAGGGGTGGGTAGAATGTTCAATTATGTGAGCGCTGGGTCTGACACTCACATTGAGGATGGTCCATTTTTAGATGTTTTCAATGAAGCAGATTGCAACCAGGAAACAAAAACTACATAGCTTGACGTTCACCAAGGTTTTACAGAGAGTTTGTTTAGATTTTTCAATTGATATCATTCAAAACACCAGCAGAGGTCAGTATTGAGAAAAGTAGCTTCTTCTGGATGCTTCTCTTGTGAAAGAGGCAATTTACTAGCAAAATAATTATTTTAACTACCCTTGTTCGAATACACTACTCAAACCTTTATGTGCTTATTTGCATCTGAATCAAAAATCCAATCTTTCATGAAACAGATTATCCATACTTGATTGAACACTAATGTAAAAAAGCATTTACTTAGGAAGGTAATGTGCATCTTTACTGTTACATGTTTTTCTGTATATGCAATACCTGGCGATATTTTGGAATTTTCTATTGTGAAATATACTAGTGAAAATATCAAGTAAAATTTCTAGTTTATGAATTGTATGCTTGTGTCATTTTCATCTTCAAAGTTGAGTAGAAAAATAAAGTTTGACAAACATGTTTGCAAGCAGAAGGTATCATGGGTTTTTATTTATATTGTTGCAAGTGCATTTCTTCATTTTTTGGTTTGAGAAACGGCTCAAAAACACAGAATCTTGTTTCCATATCAACCGTGGACTTTGGAAAATAACATCACATACATCATGATGTTGCATAAATTATTTTGACATTACTGTTAAATAGCTTTGGGTTTGTAGAATTATTTTTAATGTATCCTATGCTCACAAAGTTTGGATTAATGTAGTTAAATACAGTAACATCGTAAGATTATTAAAGTTATATATGTTAAAACGTAATTCTTCCCATTACTCCAATCTGCAATGTCTAATCTACTGATTTCCTGTTGTAAAAACATTTCTTAATGTTAGAAACAGTTTTAGATTTTATATTACCGTTTTATATTATAGAACTCATGGTTCAACGTTCGTAAGAACAGCGCTTAAAAAAAAAATAATTAAAACATGAAAGTCATGGCACTTCTTATCAATTTGCATACTTGTGAAATGTTCATTTCTTTATATTATCATGCAGACCCAAATGTTTCGAACTTATGTAAAATATTTAGATTTCCTGAAATTTAAAAAGACAAGAAAACAATCCTTAATTAGCCAATGATTTATTTGAATAGTTATCTATAAAATCATTTTGACATGGATTGTATTAAACAAGGGGCACATTTATTACACACTCCATCCAAATAATAGGATTTAAACCCTGTGCTCTCGTGTTCTCGTTCGTTTCCAATCAACCTAATTCATGCTAAAGGTACCTATATTTGTGCAGTATACAAATATTAGGGCTAGACCGAGTATCTTTAAAGTCCAGATTCCAATGGTGTCTCAGGACTAGGCTTAGTGATGCTCAATAAAAGGTACAAAAAGAAGGTCACAAGGTTCAGATGTGATGTGTGAGCTGCTGACCATCCCCTTAAACCTCTGCCATAACAGACACTGAACCAGTGACGCAGTAGTTCACCCGCTGCTGCTGGGAGTCTATTTCAGGGCTCAGGCTTGTATGAGGAGGGAGGGTTGCTGCCCGACTGGCCCGGCTCAGAGGCTTGAGGTTGAGGGGAAGTGGATGTGCTTGCAGGGCTGGTGGGCTCTTTCTGAATAAGTTCTGGCTCATCCTGCCCAGCCTGTGGTGGATGGACCAGGACTTTGTCGATGATCCCAAAATCCTGTGCTTCCATTGGGCTCATGTAGCGGTCTCTCTCCATCACGCTCTCTAAGCGAGGACAACAGAACAGAAATTTGATGATGTCCGGAAGTCAATATGAAGTAAATTACCCAATAATTTATATATATATTTAGGAAAAATTACCTATTGTCTCCAAAGGCTGCCCTGTGTGTTTGGAATAGATGTTGTTGATCTGTCTTTTAAGTTTGAGAATCTCCTCAGCCTGTATAGCAATATCTGTTGCTTGCCCCTGAAATGACAAATATTTCAATTAAATCTGTAAAAGCACTTCCCTATTTTTGACGTCTTTTGTCCCCTCATTCTTACCCTTGCTCCTCCAGAGGGCTGGTGCACCATGATTCGGGCATTGGGCAGGGAATGCCTCATGCCTGCGGTCCCTGCGGCCAGAAGCAGACTGCCCATACTGGCGGCCTGACCCACACACCACGTAGATATGGGATTTAAGATGTATTGCATTGTGTCATAGATCGCAAGTCCAGCTGTAACCACACCACCTGCAAGACAAAAAACATGAGGACTGCTGGCTCTAAAACATTTCTGTCTGGAATATCAAACTCTGAAATATAACATACTGACTCTATTTTTATACTACTTATCCTATATGCCAAAGCAGCTGTTTAAGACATAAAACCGGACTCAGTAAAACTGAATTTTCTAAAAGATAAGAAGGTTCAATATGGGTTTTTGGGAGAGTATCATTTTTGAAGGTCTTTCTGGTTCATGTGTGTGACCCAGGACGACAAACACAGTCATAATGGTCAATCTTTCAAAATTGAGATTTATACATCATCTGAATACATTTGATACAACCACTTCAATATCTGGAATCTGAGGGTGCAAATACTGAGAAAATCCCCTTTAAAGTGAAGTTCTTGGCAATGCATATTAATAACCAAAAATGTAATTTTAATATATTTACAGTAGGAAATTTCCAAAATATCTTCATGGAACATGATCTTTACTTAATATGAATTTTGGCACAAATCTATAATTTTGAATTTTTTGGCTATTTTAAGGGTCACATATGATTTATTAAATATATGAAAAACACTGAAACTTAATGTAGGAGCCCAAACTGAACAAAAACATTAAATGTGGTCTAGTTTTAGATATTTATGGGGCCAGCATGTGATCTAATGAATTACCATACAGGTATCAAGCAATATAATAAGAGCTACAGAAAATTTCCAACTGGACGGATTTAGACCATGAACTAGCAGCTGAATAAGCATAATGATCACAATACAAAGCTGCGACAATGATTTTTTTTCCTGTTTATGCACTTGTGTTTCTCACCAGGACTGTTGATGTACATGTGTATAGGCTTATTGTTGCTCTCAGACTGGAGAAAGAGCAGCTGAGCGATAACCAGAGAAGCTACAGAGTCATCAATCTAGATGAGGAGAAGGAAAACAAATAGGAAACACTTGAAAAGGGCTTTCTGAAGATCATTTTGTGTCTTTCCTCGCATTTTAACTTACTGGACCCATAACGCAAATGATTCTCTCTCGAAGAAGCCTTGAGTAGATGTCATATGCACGCTCTCCTCGGCCCTGAAACAGAAAATAGCTGTCAAGTTCCTGCAACACTAAATAGCTGCATGGTAAGCTATTGAAAGTTAGAGGTTCTAAAAGTGACTTTTAGATGATTAGCAAGAGAAAAGCGCTACTGATGTGCTCGTACCGTCTGCTCCACAACTATTGGTATGAGTGGACTTCTCCATGGCGCACTCTGATGAATGGACCGACTGACTTTGAGTGCAGGAACTGCACATTGTAAGACTCTCTATAAAAACAACAGTCATGAGGATGATGATGAACAGTGGTCCAAAAAAAAAACAGTCGGCATAATGTATGCAAGGTCGTTTTAGTGGCGAGCTTGACATTACAGCACTCAACAGAGAACAAATCGGCCTGATAACATTAGTTTAACCGTCAGCTGAAAACGAGCAAAACCTAGATAACATTAACGTTAGCTCAATTCACTTAGATTAATTTAACATAAAGCACTCCTGCTAGCACATGAGCACGTTAGCGTGTTAATCATAAATGACATTGCTGCTATACTACTGAGCTGTTTACCATATAGAGATGTATTAATTTGAAAATAACTTTTTAATATACAAAAGATTATTTTAATACTTACACGTAACAACATGTTTCTGTTGAGCAACCCTCACGCGACCCCTAGTGACCCGGATGTGATAACTAGCAGCAGCTTGATAGTGAAGCCAGAGAATCTATAATGTAGGAAGAGATGGCGAAGTCGAATAAGCGTATCGTTTGCTGAGCCGAAGCCCCATTATTATTTTATCATCAATGTTGAAAACACTTGTGCTGTTTTAGATTATTGTAGAAATCATGATATTTTTTCCATGATTCTTTGGTGAATAGAAAGCTCAATAGAACAGCATTTATTTGAAATAGACAGTCATATTTTGAAACAATGTGAAAGCCTTCACTGCCCGTTATATTACATTTTGCTGAATGCACATAGCCATATTTTAAAAATAAGTTGTGGTGTGTAGTGTACCTTTGGTAAACTATTCTGGTTTAATGAGCTTGACACATGCAGTTTGTAACCTTTCACAAGTAATACTGTCAACAAGACAGGGACATTGCTTCTGTAGTTAATGGCAGATTTTATTTTTCATGTATGTCCTTATTTAATCAGGTTTGTCTCTCTGGTAAACGATAAACTAAATTAACGTACACATCTCTTCCACTGACTTTCTTTCAAACAGAACAGAAAGATTCCGACGCTTTTAGTTGACCTCGGAGTCTCCACCTGCGGAGGGGCTCTGGTAAAGCACATCCAGTGTTATATAACAAAACAACGCTTGATGGCGCAACTCACCGCAGACTCAACTAGAACATTTTGTGAAAGTAATGTAATGAAAGCATGAATATTCAGTTACTAGCAATAATAATACATATCTCACCCACCTAGTCCACCATAACACACGCGAGATCATTTGTTAGGGAATCCTAAAGTTGCTAGCTTTGTGCGGAACAGCCAACACACCCAACGAGGCAAAAATGTCGTAATAAGCATACTAATAATGTTTGAGCTGTGTGAGGGTTTTAGAAAACAAGCTCATAATAAAGCAGTACAAATGAAAGGGGTTCCATCTGGAGGTATTTATTTGTTTGTTTGTGAGATTTGTTTACAGCTTGCTTGCTTCCCATCCCATTCATTGAGAGGTGAAGAAGCACCACCAACAGGTGTCCTCCTGAGGAGTACTTGGGACGTCGCAGTGTGAAACCAATCGTCGGTTTCGACTACAGGGGCGCAACTGAGCCGGTTACTGGCGAAGTCAGGCTGCTCTCGGCATTGTTACTAACTTTCTCGATCTGTCAGGAGTCATGTCGAATAACAGCGCCGGTGGTTTGGTAAGTCTGCAGAAAAGCGTCAAGCAGCTGCGGTTTGAAGCAGGAATACGCAGAATTAAGGTGAGCATAAAAAAATAAACCCCCAAAAGATCGGAAATCTTTGATAACAGGGTGTGACTTGACAAACTTGTTGATCCTGTACGAACATCCTGCTACTTCGTGTAATAAGTGTATTGTTTTTAACATTTCTTGATTTCCGTGAAGAGCTCTTACAGCATTATCTCTCGTGTAACAATGTTTACCGTGGCCTGCTTATATTGTGGCAGGTTGAGATTACCTTCATTTCAAGCAGGTGACAGCTTGCTTTTAGTTTTAGTCGAATGCGTACACGCGTTATCATCTAATATCTCGGGACATTCGTGAGGTGTGTGATCACCGCGGTTCGACTTGAAAGCGTCCGAACTTTTCGAGGCGCACAGCCGCGTCTGAAGTGAAACTCCGCGGGCAGCGGCGCACAGTGCAGCTCTTTGTTGATTGTGAGCGTGTGACACAGTATCACATTTGTTGGCCGGAAAAATCCAAATCTATATTAGTTCCCACTGGCTCCAAACACGCTATGTTAAAAACAACCCAAGCCTTTGTGTGTTATTATTGAGTTTATCGTGAATCAAATAAACTTCTGACCGCGTGATTACTAGCACTGTGATACTCAATAGAGTCTTTATTGCTCCACAACCCCCTTTTATCTGTATGTTCATACATAGCCTATAGCCTAAGTGAAGAGTTCAGATGCAAAAAAATGTTTATTTTTATCAGACGTCTTTGTGTAGATTCAGTACTTTCACTTTATGCTCGCTGAGAAGAAACTTAGAGGCTTCTCTACTCTTATGTCTACTTGTGTATTCATCTGTCTGTCTATATTTTATTGAATCTATCCTAGGTTTCTCAAGCTGCGGCAGATCTGAAAACATTTTGCATGCAAAATGCCCACAAGGACCCTCTCCTCATGGGAGTGCCATCAAGCGACAACCCCTTTCGACCACCCAAATCATGTGCGCTCTTCTGAGGTACCAACAATCAGCCCAGTGTTACTTGAAAATTTCCTGTTGAAGGGCAATATAAACAGAAATGTGAACCTCTGTCTCTCTCTTCCCTCTAAAGGAGTCTTGAAGAACATGGAGAAACCTCCGAACATTCCTCTTTTACTCAAGATGTTTTCACTACACAACCCTCAGACCCCCTTTACATTACATTACAGCAGAGCTGGTTATCATCACTACTATCACACTAAATAGTTTAATTTGTAAGCTGCGTCTTGACTTGAATTCGTTCAGTGATGGGAGATATGAAGAAAACCTGTGAGAAGTGATTTAAAAGTCTTCAATTCGTATATTGTTAAATAAGGATATCGTAGTGCAAAAGTTCTATATAAGTGTTTAGTTGGTGCATTGGAAAAGTGATGACAAATATGCAAAAATATTATAATTTTGGTTAATATTAAGTCCATTTAAATATACCAGCATTACACAGAAAAATTGCAAATGCTTTCTTGTTGAAATGTGTTTAGGAAGAAACACTGAATTTATTTGATACAGTTAGGCTTGTGTACATGATCTGTTGCCATGAAACTTTAAGGTGTTTAACTGCATAGCTCTGTTGAAGGAGAGAGATGTCTTGAATCTCAGGTTCTTTTTTGATAAAGATGGATGCTGTGTTTCTTATTTGAACTCTCTGTTCTGAATACTGAATGAGGTACTGCTTTTTATTCGAGTGTATTTTCCCTAATCTTGTGGGTAAAGGTTTCTGCATAACTTTGACATTTCTTAAATGTTACAGTGTTAACACAATACACGAGTGCAGAATTCGACCTGTTTTTAGAGATCTTTGCTGGTGAAAGGGTGCTGCCTACCTGTTACGCTTCTACTCTAAGAATTTGAACACCAAATGATTACGAGCTGGCCTGTTTTTGCATGTACTCTCAGCGCTCACAGCTCACTAATCTCATCTCATATCTGTACTGTATCTTTATCAGTCAACCACTGGACGTTCATGCAAATGTCATTTTTACTGCTGTCCTGCATTGTTAACTTTTTTTTCCAGTCTGTTTACCTCATGTATGTCTTGCATTTTAAGATCGATCGTGCCTCAAGAGCAACATCTGAATTATTTGCAGCAAGATACCTATACACTTTTCCTTACAAAACTGAATCAAGATGTTGTTGGCAAAAAAGAGCCATTGGTAAATAAATTACATTTACTTGGCCTAAAAAGCTTCTTGCACTTTTTGAACAGGATCCTCGTTTGATTTTCTGTGATTTAGCCAATCTGAGCAACCAGAAACACATAAAGATATGCATATACATATAATCGAACATACAAGGCTGAAAATAGTGGTTTATCTCCAGTAGCACCAACATACTCAAGCACGTCATGTTTTATTCCTCTTTATATGAAAGTTTTTACTGAGGTGTTTAATATATAATTCACCTGATTTAACCTTTTACACTCTGGGGCTATTTTTGGGGAATTCCGCCTGCATTTTGCCTACCAAATTAGAAAGCTTCCCATACCCACATGCAGAGGTGTATATACAAAAGATTGGTATCATTTTAAAGGAAACCTTTTG
>JAUMHQ010000052.1:2385630-2405877 GCA_032361165.1 Enteromius paludinosus | reverse complement strand
AAATATTGATTGTTTTTCTTCATGTTTTGATGTAAAATATAATGTGCAGTGTTCCCAATAAATGGAAATAAAAATATAATAAGAATTCTAAGCTTTAATCACGTTTTAAAAAACACTGCTATTATTTTGAACACAACTATATATATATTTGTCAAATGTATTTAAGAACAAATATTCTGTCACATTAATTAAATAATAAATGCATAATTAACATTATTAATTGCAATAATTGTAACTATTGCAATAAAAATTTTTTTTCCAATTCTTCTTTAACCCACTTGTTTCAGAAGACTTATTTTAGGTATTAAAGGCTTGTTTCTTTCAAAAAATTTATCATTTGTCCAAATTGCTACATCTTTTTTAATATTTTTGATTCTATCAGAAAAAAAGGTCAGGTTTTTAGGATTCCCACTTTACCTGTATTCATCCTATAACCCACAACACTGCATGTTATTAAGAAATAAACAAATCCATTTCATTACAGCCAAGAACAAAAATGCAATTTATTAATTGTTTGAAAGAAGCTCCATATTTCAAAACATTTTTTTCGGTGCATGTCAACAATCACATTCTATGAGGAGAGAAAAAGAGAGAAAGAGAAAGAAAACAAAAACATTAAAAGCCACTGACTTTTTAAAATCTCAGTACAGACATATTCCTTAACATGTAAAATCAAAAGGCAAAAGCAACCCAGGATCTCCATCCACACTTATCCCAATAACACACACACTCGCGCACACGCATACACACACACACACATAACCTTGAAAGTCATGGGCTACAAAAAAACCCCCACAGTGCTTCAGAATGAGACGTTCATTGGTTTAGGAATACACAGCATGGCGATGTACTGTATGTAAGAAACATTAAAAATGGGAAATAAGATGGGGTCGGTGGGGGAGGGAGACAACAGAGCAAATGAGCACAATAAAAAGACACAAAAAGAATCCCTCTAATCCCAATGAGAGATGGGTCACAGAGGCTTTAAGAAGCCCACCCCCTTGTGCATAGATCATGATCCGTATAAACCAGCCCCCCCCCCTTTAAATCGATCAATTTGATACAGATACCCCTGCCCCCCAACCCCTCTTTTTAATTTTTCATTATGTAATACCCGCCACAAGAGACAGAATGACAAAGAGGAAAGAAATAGTAATGCACAATGGTCCTGATTTCAACAGGAAGGGACCTCATGTTAAGAAAATACAATAAAGATTCAAACATACAGCATTTGTATGTTCTTTCACCGTCTTTTGAACAATCAAAATCATTGATCATTTTGTTTAAAATGTAAAGCAATTTCAATATATAGATTTATATATAAAGCACTCCTTTTTTTAAAGTTCATTAAGAGTTCATTATTTGGTAAATATGTAACTGCTACGGATTTAGAAACAAAGGTATTTTCTTCTGAAATCCATAACCTTCAGTGCTTATGTTTTTTTTTTTTTTCCGTTTTCTATTATCCTCTTTCTCTAAAAACGAACATTAAATGGCGTGGAGTTGGTACTCTGGAACCCTTGCCTTCCTGAGACATGATCCACTTTTTGTGTGTGCAAGATAGTGAACATTTATGTCTTCTTTTCTCTCTTTTTTTTTTTTTTTCTCAACAAAAGGAAATGCTTTTTTTTATTTGCTTTTGAAAAAAAACAAACAAAAAAAACAGGCTTTGATAATCTATGAAAGTAACACAGCCAACATAAATAAACAAAAACATGACAACACTGATCAATCCCAGAGTTCTGCAAGTAGCACAATAATCTTCATTCCGTAAAGTGTTTTTGTTATTCATTTGATGGAAGTATATGTCCTTTAGGATTTTTCTCTTCTTGTGACAATCCCATCGCAAAATTTGTTTTTTTCCTTGAACTTCAGAAAAACATGAAATGCTTGTAAACTGTTGGTGGCCTTGCACAAAGAATAACGACCGAGAAAAAAAAAAAAAAAAGAAAAAAAAAAAAAAGTATAACAAAAACAGAAAGGTAGGCACCTCTGAAATGAGTCTTGTAAGAAACTCCTCTCCAGATGTCTATCCAGCTCATCATGGTGTAACATGGGGAGTTACAAGTCCCTCTACATCAATCTATGGCCACAGTTCTTCGAGAAAAAAGACATCCCCACATTTTATACTTATATACTTTTTTTTTGTTAGTATTTTGCATTTTTTTCTGTTTATAATCTGAAAAACAAAATGGTGCAATACTCAAAACAATCCATTTCTTTATCATGGATTATTCCACAATAAAAGCCACTATAAGGTAGATAATCGTATTACAGATAAAAAAAAACACACACTTGTTATTTGTCTCAATAAGTCCTTGAGTAAACATTAACACATGAATTGTCATCTTGTCCCCTTAGTACTTTAATATCATGTTGTACGCTTAGCTGAATGAGGGGAAGCAGACACTCAGTGCAACTCTAAAAACAAAGCTAATAACAAATACGATAACACACATACGAATATATTTTGGACTAGCCAACAAAAGACAAAAAAAAAAAAAAAAATCTAAGATGCTTAAAATGAAACAAAGGCGCAAACAAATCCACTGTAATCACTAGCATACATTGGTTTGAACCCACTCACACAAGCAAATGAACGCATTCATCCGTCATACAGTACACGTAACCTTGTGCAAACACTCACATACAACCGATGTCACTTTGCGGTTTTTTTTGTTTTGTTTTGTTTTTTTTTTGTTTTTTTTTTTAACTAAGTTTTTTTTTCTTTTCTTTCAGTTTGAACTGATGTTATCAAAAAGCTTGGAAGTGTATGAATGACAAAATTACAAAAAAATTTCACATTACATTATTGGCGCTTCTTATGATTCAAGTATTTGTGTTTTTTAATTTGTATAATTTTGATATGTTTATGCTTTTCGTCATCTAGGTAAATTTATGGAGAGAAGGAAACAGGGGGGTTACTCGGGCCTGAATACCAAAGTAAGGTAAATAAACAACAACAACAAAAAAAGAAAACCAGTTATATACATACACAGGATTTCAGACGTACATGTATATCAACCAGCATGTGCATATTCTAGCCAGGACCCTAAGAAAGAGGATTTGTGTTTCTTAGAGCTCATCTCCACCCAGGCCCTGTTATTTTGTATGATCGAAGCAGCCTTCTTGTCTGAACAAAGTTGCATTTGAGCTGGGGTACATTAGTCCTATCGATAAGACCCAGTATATGCCCACAGTGGAGGACACAGTGGGCACTTGTTGGCTAGCTAGCTAATCTGCCAGGCAATCCTCTGGATTTTAAACACGTTTTGGACGTTTGTTTTTCGTGGTCTCGAGTACAGCTTAGAGAAAGGCAGTTAAAAATATATATCTTCAAAAACAGGCAATAGTGATTGTTGCTAGTGTCACTCGAGCGTGAAAAAAAAAAAATTCTTCCAGAAATGGATTTGCCCCTTTAAGACTTGGTATCAACTGGCATGTGCCCCAGGTCTCCAGATACAATAAGTCCAACATGGACCTGGAACCGGTTTAAAACAAAAAAAAAAAGTAAAGAAAAAATAATCTGCACCCTTCCCCTACTATTGGGTCAGGACAGAATTTAATACCATCAATACAGCAACCCCAGAGTCATCTGTCCGCCACTTCAGGGCGTCAAAGGCTTGCAGAGAGAAGCACTTCAGTCAAGAGTGTACAGAATTAAAGTTTCCTTTTTCAACAATATCAATCATAAAAACCAGACAACAACCTTTTTGGTTAAAAAAAAGAAGATGTACCCAAATGTGAACCATCTACAGCGCACCTAAACATTCTGGATTCCCCGTTTATTTCTTAGCAGTCCTCCCGGACGTATATCTTTGATACCCAGGACAAGGTGCTACCCGTCTGTCTTGGTGCCAACCTGAATTCTACCTCTCCATCTCCATGTGCTCTTTACACAACCAGACATCAAAACTAATTTCAAGAAAGAAGAAGTTCCACTCTGATAGATTCATGTCTAGGTTAGGTCTACGATCGATTGAGAATAGGTACGTCAGGATCTTAAAAACAAAAAAACAGAGGGACTTCCTGCAAATCCTTCTCCGAGTCCACTCGCCCACCCGTTTAACATCTTTAAAGCCACATCGGATAATGCGATAGCGCCCTCCTCTTGATGATAAAACAGTTTGGGGTTCTCTGAGGCTGCCCTGAGACTGCATGTACATAATGTAAGAGATCATTCAGAGAGTAAACAGTGAGGGCCTGGTCATCGGGTCGGTTTCTTACTTTAGGCCACACCGTAAGGAAGCTGCCTTCTCACAATCCCCTGGTGAGCTGAAGAGTGGGCTTGGAGAGAACTACAGATTGAAGGCCGTGAGCTGCACCTCTCGGCCGGTCTTTGCATAGAAGTGGAGAACAGAGTCACCGCTATCGTTTGCTTTTATTACTGCGAGAAGAGGCGACCAGGTAAAGTAGTGTACTCTGCCTGCCCTTTGTCGTAAGCACCAGTGTGAGTGTGTGGCCTGGCGGGGCTGCGACACCGGAGCGGAGGAAAGTGCAGAGGAGAGGCAGAAGACAAACTGAGCACCATCGACCTACTCTTCCTTTCGCCATTCAAAACAATCCACTCCCGTCACTACGAGTGATTCTGGATCAATCGGCGCCGCCGTTTATGCTGAGGTGTGCCTCTTAATCAGAGTGTTTCTGCATATGCGCAGCAAAAGGGGCTGGTGAGAGCAGCTACCATAGAGACCACTGCATTGACACACACACACACACACATAAACCGGAAAAGCGCAAAATAACGATATAACATCAACAACAGCAATGACGATAACAACAGCAATGTTGACCAAAAAAAAACAACACTGGCAATTCCAGAAGGGAAAAAACACAATCAATCGTAAAAAGTACATAAAACGAACCTGTCCACTTCCAGCTAAAGTGATCTTTGCATGAGAGGGAGAAAGAGAGTCTATGAGAGTGAAGTTGAGACGAGGTCGAGTGCTGGCGCAGTAGTAGTACGTACTGATTGGCCAGGTCTGAAGGAGCCACTGCTCCGGGCCCCAGGCGGTCCTTTCTGGCATCTGGTGCGCCGGCCTGGCACAGCGGGTCAAAAGTCAGAGTGTGGGCACCCGAGGCGCCACAGCAGATAGGCACTCAATGGCCACACTTATCATACAGGTAGGCGGGGCCGCCAGGGCAAGGGGCCCCCGCAGAATCCATTAGAAAAATTACAACACGTCTAGCATCTCCAGACAAAAAGGCTAATGATTTTGGAGTACTGTAACAGTGGTATTTACTTTGATATATATCATCTTAAAGGAAACAAACAAACAAAAAAAACAAAACACGTGAACGCTTCAGTCTTGTTGTGGTGTTTTTTTTTTTTCCTCAGACATCCCTTCATTTTGCTACCATTTTCGAAATGTCTGACTTCAAAGTCGAAAGGCCGTGGAAAGACGAAGACAAAGAAGATAAAGAAACGGTAAAATCCGTTTTAGAGTATGGAGGAGAAGTTCGGTAGATTGCTTTTCATCGTTGCTTTTTTTTTTGTCAGTTTTCACACGTCCATGTGTAATTTGTTGGCATTGAAGTCGGAGCTTGACGCTCTTGCTAAGTGCTATGAAGAAACCACGCCTTCTTTGTTCCATACTTTTGTACCAAATACGACAACGAAAAAAAAAAGCACTTTGTCTACTGGGTTACAAGAAACACCTCTTATTTGGTTTGAAGCCCCTGTTGCCCCTGTAGTCACACTTGTCCTTGAGTGTGTAGAGGAAGTGCTTGTGAATGTTTTATCACCATGGGCTTACACACTGAGAGAGTCCTCTTCTGTTCAGTCCCACGCGTGGTGAACACGGCAAGAGTCGAGTCTTTGATTTCCCCCCCGTCCCCAGGCGAGCTCCTACCGTTTCACCGGCAAAAAAGCACTGCGTAAAGATGGACGGAAGAGTCTGTGGCATATATTGCACTTCAGACGAACGACAATGAGGGCTTATGTTTTGTTTGTTTTTTTGAGAGCGAGAGACCGAGGTCGTTTAGAGAAAAGAAAGCGGTACATCTAAAAAAAAAAAAAGTGTCTCCTGTACAGTTTTTCGCAAACAGTGGTTAATATATTCCTCAGCTGTCCACGTGTCCTCTCAGCTTAAGAATAAATGCCTCAAATGTGCAGAGGGGTCAGATACCTGTCCATTCTTTCGAGACTTAACGAGGACAGGTGGCAACTGAGGGAAACAGGAAGGACGAATGCGCATACGCTCCGGCTGAGATTGAAACCATGACAGTCCTGGCTCAGAAATGAGAAAATGTGCAATTCTCAATGATGAGTTTCTTCAGAGTACAAATGGAGTTGGACTGATCAGCAGTTAAGGCTAAAGTTTAGTGCTGTTAATTAATCCAAACGATCCCAAAGACAACTGGAGAAAAAAAAAAAAAGCCATGGATCCAGTCTAAAAGACAGGGAGTAGGGGAAGTCAGTTTGGAATGACGTACGTTTTCTTCGGGGAGAGGGAGCGATATGCCATGATTGGGCTCGTGCCAGAGGAATTTTTAAAAAATGGCAGCTTGTCTCATCGGTTTGTAGTAAAATACACTTTCACACTGGTCTCAGTTATTAGTGAAAAGTCTCGGTAAAGGTTCACTTCTCTTTTAGTCTCGGTTCTTCGTAAGAAGTCTATAGAATACTGTAACCCAAGCCTAATGATCAAAATAACACAGATGAAGAGACGCAAAACAAAAAACAAAAAGTAGAGGAAGAAGGTCAGCAGCCTCTATGCAAGTGTGGCCTCAGCCTCCTGTCTCTTGGTTTTTTTCACAGTTCCACTGACGTTGATTATCGCCAAATGATTTGCTTGGTTTTTGCTCGTTAAGTTTCATACTTCGCTGCGCTTCGTAAGTTTGAGCGCTTGGCGCCCTCACATGGACTCTCCGCTCAGCAGGTCTCCAGGAAGCAGCGTATTGATTGGGGTGGGGCTACCCACCACTCGGCCGTCCTCTGCGCTGGGTGGCCCCCACAGGCTGGAGTACTGCGGTCCACCCCCCCACAGCAGCTCGTTGCCCGCCTTCCCGCCGGACATCGTCCCACCCACTCCTCCTCCGCCGCCTAGACTGCTGCTGTTCCAGTGGCCGATGGGGTGTGTGGCAGCCGTCCCTCCGCCCCCCAGCCGCGTTTGATTGGTGCCGGGGTTGGCCTGCCAGCTGGTGGTGGGCGTGAGAGACTGACCCTGTGCAAAGAAGCGGTTCACCTCCTCTTCTCCAGCGAACTCTGCCAGTATAGTGGTGTTTCCCAGAACACACCTGGAAAGAGAACGGATGACTGTGATGATATAGCCGAGGTTGGTTCTTTAAAAAGCAGACACCAGTGGAACATTTACGTACATGTGTAGGGACTTTTGGGCTTTGGCAGCCTCCTCTTTTGAACTGTAGCGCACCACGGCGTTGCCCTGCGTCAGGTTGAGATGGAATGTGATGAGCGGGCCGTGTTGCATGCACAGTGTCCGCAGAGTTGAACCATCAATCTAAACCAGACGCAAAACAAAGAGGGTCATGTAACACTGCACACGATTAAGTAAGAGATTAAGTGAATGAACATAACAGTAGCCACAAGGATACCTGTGGTGTGAGGTTTCTCAGAACCAGCCAGCTAGTACTCCTGCTGGAGCTGTCTGTACTCCATGTGGTACCTAATTAGAGAGACAAAGAAATCTTTAAGGCTTTGATTACACTACAACAACCATTACAACATAGTCTAAGCAGTTAAGTATGCTTAGAAAAAAGAAAGAATTTCATAGTTTTATTTTATTCATTCATTTTATTTTAAGGTGTTTCATGTACTTACTACTACAATAATAGTAATAAATTATGCATAATTAGATAAGCTCGGTTGTTGAAAAATGTGGTCATTAATCCCTGACCCCCATGTCATTCCAAATTACATAAAAGCTTTGTTTGTCGTCAAAAATCAAGACTGTCCCATTGACTGCCAAACAATTCCGACTGTCAAGGTGAGGAAAAATATGATAGATGTGATATCTTTCCATTGCATCTATAACACAGAACTGCGTACGTAAATAACGTCCACCAGATAATGTACCAAACGGCTCACAGTCCCGAATCGTTCAATAAACTTGTTATTGTTATTTCCCTACAAAATGTATTATCTCAGCTTTATAATATTATGGTTGAACCACTGATGGCAGATGGAGTATTCAGATGACGTCCTTTATACTTTTCTGCACCTTGACAGTTGTAATTGTTTGGCAGTCAACGGGACAGTCCCAAGCCTCCCATCTTTCATCTTTAATATCATAAATTGTATTCCGAGGATGAACGACGCTTTTACAGGTTTGGAACAACATGAGGGTAAGTGACTAATGACAAAATTTTAACCTTTAAAAACCCTTTAACACAGCGATTCCGGTCCTGGCGCCCTACCACTCTGTTTCTCCTGTAACTTTAAATGTTTGTTCTATTCAAATGTATGCGCCCTGCGAAGTGGACATCATATATATATATGATGTCGCAGGGCACTTAGAGACGGTGCCTCCTTGCCTGACCTTGGCTGAATCAGAAACAAACCGGGAAAAAACTATATCCTGTGTCAAAGGTGGAGTTTCTGAACACACCCAGCGTTTGCATAACCACCTCAGAACAATGGTAGCTCAAAAGGTGTTTAGGAGTCAAAATGAACTCCCAAAAAAGTTTGCTTTGGTGAGCCGAATGCCAAAATGAACTCAAAACGAACTTAATTTTGGCCTGATTTTTTTCGGAATTACAGCATTTCAGTTTGTTCTTCGATTTCGTTTGACATATATCATATATCGTTTGACATATATTGACCAAAATATTACTTCTGGTTCATCCGTTTTTAGATTAATGATGTTCACCCCTCACTATAATTGTATTTAAAATAACAAAAAAACCTAAAACTTTTACATATTTTTTACATTTTTATCCATATGGAAAAAAAGTCTGGTAAATAACTACGATACAGTTAAATATCATTAAAAGGTTATTAAGCATCAGCGTGGGAACGTTGACTAACACGCGACATATGTGAAACCACAAAACAGCACGCCTGCTACGCCGCCAGAGCCCATGCTTGCAAACGCTCCAACCGCTCCAATCCTCACCTCACCTGACCCCCACATTCTGACTAGCGTTAACACCCACATAAAAGAGTCAACTGCCGCTTCGAAACACCTACACCTTCATCTAAGAATAGCTGCACAAACACATATATCCGCCTGGGATTAAACTGCACCTTTTACACACACACACCTGAAGAGTAGGAGCTGCTCCAGCCAGCCACCAGGCCCAGGGTGTTTCCGCCCCACGTGGACGAGGGCTTGGTGTTGGTCAGGCCTGGAGGTGGCCGTGTGGGAGCTGTCGTGTTTCGGGGTCCTTGTGGGACTTTCCAAAGCTCGTGAGAGAGAGAAGCCTGGGTGTGCGAGATGGGCCCCGAAGACCAAGTGGACTTCATGTCAGACAGCTTTCCTGTAAATCAAAGATGTAAATGTGAGATGAAAGGCAGAGGAAACACTAAAAAGACTATTCTAACTGACATCTCATCTCCCATTTCTAGTTTCGTGTTCCCCCAGAATTAGGCATACAAGTGGTGAAAAGTGTTCTTACAGCCGTCACTGAGGTGCCACCGCAAAGAGGTAAAAAAGAGGGCCCAGGGCCATGTGTTACACTGTAAGTGTTTATATCTCACAAATAAAAGAGTGCCTTCTTACCACTTCCACCTCACAAAAATCACAGATAGCCAGTGACCATGCTGGACAAAGGGACAGTGAGTGACTAACACCACTGAGGGGATGCACATATGAATGTAGGCTGGACAGAGCTCTCTACGGGGGACAGGGCCACATTTGAGTTGGATGCACTAGATAAAAAGGAATGCGACCACAATTTGGGGCCCCATGCTAGGTTGAACAGTAAGTAATACGAAAAGAGTGTGAGGAGCAGGACTGAGGGGCAGGAAGGAGTTTCTGGGAGTTGTACCTGTGCTGTCTGCCTCCGGGGAGGACAGACTGAAAGAGCTAGTGACTGGCCAATCGCTGGAGGGAGGCAGAGCCTCGCCCTGTGAGGAAGTTGGGGTGGAACCTACGATGTGTCCCGAACAAAGCAGGCAAGAATTCAAAGTGGAAATCAGGAAAAGTAACGTACGTAGAAAATACAAAAGAAAAGAAAACGAACGAAAAAACCTGAGGCAATCTTAGTGGTTGTATTTTGTGAAAAACATTAAGACATTCTAAATAAAAACATTACTGCAAAATGTAGTACCTTTTATTCAGAATAAATAAAAATGTTTAACTAGACATGGTGTTATGAGATTTATCCAGGCTTTGTGCTTCCAGTGTTTTCTTGGAGGGGAAAAGGGATTTGTCATCTTACCTCCACTCCTGTCTCTCAGCAGGTAGCGGTTCACATCCTGAATGTTGGTATTGATGGTGGGCCCACTGGGAACGCTTCCTGGGGTCACATTGGGGTCAGTCTCAGGGTCAATATTCTGCAGTCCTTTCCAGGGCACTCCCGGACAAAACTCTGAGAAATTTAATAAAAAAAAAAATCACATAATTTTGAGATATTATCTAATACACACATTAAAGTGTAAGATCGTCTTTGCATTATGTAACATTTATTTAATCTAGGGACTGCAAAACTTTTCCCTCAGCTTGAACGGTTTGACCTAAAATATTTATTTGAAGCCTCATTAAGATTTAAAGTTTTACATTTTAATAATTTAAAAACATATTTGTATGTTCACAGTTTTCTGATGTTGGCTAATGATCACATGACATGCAGGTAAACTAATAAAGCATTTAAACCTTTTGGTTCCCATATTAAACATTTACAAATGTTATTTTAATTCGATGGTTTTATCATTACTATTATTATTATTATTTTTGTATGCTGCAAACCACAGTTTTGGAAACCCTGAACCATAGGCATTTATTAAAAATACATTTTAATCCAGTACATTCAGTTGTTTAATAAGTGTGAAGACGTCCAAACAATTTCAAAATCCATTTAAAGCTTTCATAAATCTACTAATCCAAGGAGATTTTAGAGATGTCAGTTAGTCACCTGGAGGCCAGTTGACATTGGTCCCATTGGAAATCTTGTCATTGGTGTTCTTCCCTTGACCCCAGCTATCATGAGGTGCCAGGGGGCTGGCAGGAGACTCAGAGCTGGGGATCAGATTGTAGGGATTGTAGGAGTCATCCAGCGGGGGCTTACTTGGGGGACCCAGACTGGGGCCTGCAGAAATGGCACCTGTATTATATTGGGTGATACATAAAATCATCAGTATCAGGCCTGATAATAACTTCTACGCCATGTTCACAATATGTGACTATAAAAGAGCTTACCATGCTTGCTAAAGTTGGCCTCCATTGGAGAGGAGTTGCCAGAGAGGTTCTCCATGGAGTTTGGGTGTGTCCACTGTGACAGGCGTGACTGTGGCTGAGGAGAGTCCTTTATGGACAGGCCACCCACCTCCATGCAGTTTACATTCATGTTAGGGTTCAATCCAGCTACTGAGAAGCACATATGCAACAATCAGCAGGGTTGAGAAATTAACTTGAGGGTTTTTAAAAATCATTAGACCTAACATAAGATTAAACCAAAAAATATTTGCTCACAAACCAAATGATCTACATCAATCTCTATTTGATGATAAATTTCAGAGCCAACTAAAAATAATATAGTCACTATAGATATGTGCACATTTTTCAAAACTTCTGCAGCAATTCCAGGTTTACTCAGACTGTGGGAAAAGTGTATAGAACAATAGTTGGATCTTAATTAGCAGATCTGAGCAGAAAGAATGCAGTAACAGACAGTGCTGATAACTCACTAGGGTAGGGTGAGAAGGAGTTTGGAGAAGACTGCGGCTCTTTGGTCTGAAGGTCGGAAACAGAGAGGCTAGAGGCCTGGGGATGGGTTGCAAATGTGTCCAGAGCTGATTTGCCTGCGCTGGGATGCAGGCCCGGGTGTGAGGCAGGTGGCTGCTGCTGCTGTTGTTTCATCAGCAGAGCCTGAGCCAGCTGCCGCTGGTGCTGCTGGATCTGTTGCTGCATGTTATTGATTGTACGTGCAACCTGTGAGAAGACATGCACATAACACCTTTATAGAAGTACAATATTAGAACTTAAAAACAAACAAACCGGTATTGAGAATTGTAAGATATTAGTGGCATCAAGGTGACCAAAAGCTGTGGGAAGGAACTGCTCACTTGCTGCTCTTGCTGTCGGATGGGGCCAGAAACACTGCGCTGTGCCTGCAACATCTGCTGCTGAATTTGTAAACGCTGGTACGCCTGCAAGATCAAAGTGACAAGCTTTCATTACAGCGAGAGCTTTCTGACAAATAAAAAGCATATTTTTTAATTACAGCTCAATAAGATGTCAAAAGACTGGCACTTACCAGTTGCAGCTGATAAAGTTGGTTCAACAGGGTCATATGCTGAGGGTTTATTGGTGAGGTTAAAAGTGCAGGGTTGAGACCAATGTTTTTTGCTGCAAACTGTAAAAGCTGTGCTTGAACCTGTAGGTAAACAAAATAGTCAGATTTTATCACTCCCACATATATGTCACAAAAAGGTGTTAAACCACATGTGTCTGTTTGCACACCTGAGGGCTGAAAAACTGAGGCACTTGAGCGCGTAGACTAGGCTGGGACGAGTTGAGAGGTGGCACTGACGGCTGGGGAGGAGGCTGCTGCTGCAGGGCCCGGGCTTGTGCTGCTCCGCTACTACCAAACACTCCACTCTGCATCTACAGAAACACACAAAACCACTCATTTGGAATCAGGCTTTGAGGGCATGCTCAAAGCTGTCACTCCCTCATACGGTCAAGTAGCAGTGTCTTTACAGGCAGGAGGACGATGATTAACACAATGATGAAATACAAAATACACACAGTTCCATATAGACCCACCTGTCTGTTGTTCAAGTTTTGCATCGCAACTCCAAGGCTCTGGCCAGGGTGTGCAGCACTGCCCAATGGGAGCTTCAGGCTCGGAGAAGGCATAAACGGTGAGGTTTGGGCATCATCAGCTAGCCCAGCATCCTAAAGAGCAGATGATAAAATAAAAGAATAAATAAGACAAACAAAATCCAGCACGATGTTAAGTCTCATAGATGCAGTAACATAAATGTGCGGACTTTTAACTGTGGGAAGCACATACCTTGTCCAAGAAGGGGGGACGATCTGAGGAGGATTCTTTGGAGATGACTGAAGGCCTGCAGCCCATTGGTTTATTGACTAGGCCGTTGTTGTAGTCAGAGATTCCCATCCCCCGTTTATCTAGTTCGGTCTTCTTCTCCAACAGGGCGCCTACCACACAAATAATATTTGATTATAATATTGTAGCAAAGCAGTGATGAAGGAACTGATTTTGCAGGTTTAACACCTACTCATGGCCTGATCCAAGTTCATATTGTTGCTCTTGAGAGCCTCTTCTGCAGGGTCTCTCTGCAAAGGCAAAAAAGAACACACAGTAAATGCCATTTGCATTATTCCATATTTGGAAAATGTACAATTAGCCAGTCAGTACTGGAAAACTAACCCCAGGATCAAGAGTCAAATATACAGAGGGAGAAATGCTCCTATATAAGAGATGAGCAGTACTCACAGGGAAGCCCATTTCAGTCAGCTGCTTGATAAGACGATTCATTATCCAAGTATCATCCTGTTTGTTTGGGACTTTTCCCTTTAATGAAAAACAGACAGGTGAGCTATATCTGCAGCATAACACTACATAAAACTGTGTTGCTTGTTTTTTTGTTTTTTTTTTTACCTTTGGTGGGCCCTTTTTGGGTGGGTTGCCCCAGGAGTTGCAGGAGGAATTGCTCTCTTGAGATGCAGTGCTGTTCCACATGTCACCCTCATCCTGCTCCCACTGCCCTGAAGACAGGCCCATGTCCTCTCCTCCACCCCAGCTATCTTGCATAGATTTGGGGGCTGTAGGAACAAATACACACATTATTGAAGTGTCCATAGTCGAAGCAATGATAAATTGTGTACAGAAATAAATCATTTGTCCTTACTGAAATACCAAAACATGTATAATCCGGTAATGCATTGTTTACAACAACAGGGGGCCCTGTTGTTACACCTTTAAAAAACTCATACCACCTGACCAACATTGATCTACAACACAATTCTACTTCAACTGAATAACAGTGTGATTTTTAAAATTTTTTTATTTAAAGCAACTAAAATAAATAAATAAATGTACATTCATAAAAAACAAAGCTAACCAGTTTTGCAGGGGGCAGACCCAGGAGGTCCGTTGCCTCGACCATAGACCTCAGGGCCATTATCTCCCCAGCCGCCACAGCCACCAGGGGGCTTACCCCATGCTGAAGTGCCATTGTCAACACTTGCTGGAGGAGCGGCTGGCTCTCCCCATGAGGGCTCAGGTTTTGAATGGACATTTGTCATCTCGCCCCATCCTGGAATACAGCAAAATTAAGGACAAGTGTGCCTTTAGTTTTCACAGCATCATAAGTCATATACTAAATGCCTGGCATGTAGTGTATACAATCTACAAACAGTTTGCGTAATTAGCGTAACAACTGGATTACAAAGTTGAATTTCACAATTTATTTTTAATTGAAACTAAAAAAAACAGTCACATTGTAGGCTACTCTGTCTTAAATCGGAATAAGCAGTAATATTAAATTTCTGTTTAGTTCTTGGCACAAGGGAGATCTGAGGATGCCATGTTAAATACAGCTTTGGAAAAGGGAGTGCAAAACTACACATAAACAGCAGAGGGCGTCGGGTTTGTTCCAAGTATCCTGCTGAGCCTTAGTGATACTCCCCACAGATGGCTACCCAACTCTAATTACACACTTCCTCCTGGCTCAAACACTATGCTGAACTACACTTGCAGACAAAATGTAAACATTATTCTGTTGACTGATTTACATAAGAAATGTTTTTTTTGTTCTGCTAGAATGTTCTCTTAACATGTCAGGTTTTTTTGTTTTTTCACTTGTATGCCAAAAATATCAAACTAAAGTAGAGTGACACATTTTAACCAGGTAAAAGTCACTCACAGTGTATGTAAAAAGTCTTGTTTCTTACCTGGATTCATAAGGTTTGTTCTATTGTGAGATGGCCCTGTTTGATGTGGGCCAGCATTATCAGGGGAAATGTGATTATTGTTTGAATTTGGCCCTCCATGGCTGTGAGTCTGCATGGGAGGCTGGTTATGGTGAGGATGATGATGATGGTTGTTGGGTACGTTGTTGCCATTGCCAGGTCCTGGTTTGCCTTGCATCTCAGGGTTATTCCTGTCCCAGAGATTGACTGCCTTGTTGTAAGTGTTTGGGTCACCCCAAGCTGCGGTACCGTCATCAATCTCCATCTTGCGTCTGATGGAGTGTGGAGAGGGCTCCTCCCATCCAGTGGGCTCTCCAGTGTGGTCAGGTTTAGCACCTCCACCATTTACTCCTCCCCATCCAGAGCCACTCTGCTTTACAGAGTTAGGACCTCCCCAAGAACCCATGCTCCCACTGCCACTATTGCCATTGGTGCCCTCCTGGGGCTTGTTATTCCATCCTTGTGATGGCACACTGGAGTGTTGTGCATCTCCCCAGTTTCCCGGCTTTCCCCATCCTCTAGAGTTCTCGTTCCAGCCTGTACCCTCTCCCTCCCAGGTAGAGCTGGAGGGACCATTTTTCTTTCCATCTCCAGGTTCACGCCATTCTCCTCTAGACACGCTTTCTCCTCCAGGTCCATTGCCCCATCCATGAGAATTTTTGGGCACCTCAGTCCAGCCCTGTGGTTTGGCTTTAGCGTGACTGTCTTCCCATGTAGGAGACTTCTCCTCTGAACCCCAAGTCTGACCACTTTTCTGCAAGTTGCCACCTGGACCTCCAGCTGGGGTACTGCCCCAACTTCCAGGACCACTGGAAGGTTTCTTGTTGCTGGAAGGATCTGCCCAACCAGAGTTAGCTTGGGGCAATGGCATGGCTGTTCCCAATGCAGGTGGAGCTCCAGTACTGGGGCAGCGGCCTTCATTCTTGCCCCCAGAGTCAGGTCTGGATGTAGTGCCAGAGTTTGAGTTGGCACCGCCAGAAGTTGGTGTTGGTCCTACATTGGCTGCATTTGAGGACGAGCCCCATGCTTCAGTTCCAATGTCATTCTTACAGTTGGAGCGTGCAGCTTCTTCAGTCTCCCAAGTGGTGTGCTGGCGCACTGGAGTTTGTCCCCAGCCTGTGTTACACAGAACCCGAGGGTCCATATCCTGGGCAGGCAAAATAGGGGGAGCTTCATCTCTTGATGAGCGGACCCTCATGCAAGGATGACATTCCATGCTGTCACTGCTTCCCTCACTGGCTGGGGCATTGGCCCCACGAACCCAAGAGTTGGACTGCTGCTCTTGGGTGGGAGAGCCTGAGGAATCCCATCCTTTGGCCTCACTGTTGGAATGCTTACCCCAGTCTCCAGCTGAGGCAGCTTGTCCCCATCCAGAGGTGCCCGAGGCCCCTCCTTGTCCCCAGCTGCTCCCTGAGTCCCAACCAGAGTCTTTTGAGCCACCACCAGACTTGGCATCTCCATTACCCCAAACAGGTTCTTCATCCCCGTTGACCTGCGAGGCTCCACCTGGATTTTGAACAAATGAGCCCATGCCTGCAGGTCCAACCCCCCAGCTAGGCAGGCTATGGCCAGGGCTTCTGGGCTCTTTCTTAGTGTGATTTGGTCCATCAGTGTTAAGGTTCTGAGGTTCGGAGCTGAAAGACACATTCGTGGATGGGGTGGAGTGTGGCTCTGAGGAGTCACTGGGCACAATGCTACCCCATGTGGTGCTGCCATTGCCACTGCCACCATTACCTGCAGAATTTCCATTGGCACCACCTATACTGCAACTGCTGCTAGGGCCCTGACTGGGCAGAGTGCCCGGAGGGCTACAGAGATTAGGAGGAGGGTTGCTTCCTCCAGAGCTGCCGCCACCCATGCCGGTCCCTTCATGTCCCAGAACTGGCCAGGCAGAGGGATTGGCGCTGGGGTTTAAGTTCAAGTTAAAGTTAGAGGAGCCCCAACCCCTGGCTCCCATTGATGTGCTGGAGACTTCATTCTTCCCTTCTCCCCCACTGGCAGGAGACGGGCCAGAGCCCCAGCCTCTGCTGACCCCACCCTGACTAGAGAGTAGACCTCCTGAGTGGCTGGCATTGGCTTTGCTGGGGTGATTGGCGGAGAAATGGCCTTGCTGGCCAGCTCCTGTGGCCATGCTCATACTGCTGATGTCACTGATACTTTCAGTGTCCAAGGGGCATCCTGCAGGGGCGTGGCTTTCTTTGCATGAAATGGAAGGCCACGCCTCCGTATCGCGCTCGTCAATAATCAGTGGATCCCAGCCGCTGCAGCTGTTGGTAGAGGCTGTAGTGGCACTGCGATTGGGGGATATATTCTCATACTGGGCTGCCAGGCCACTCTGTGGGGGCAGCTCTGCAGAAAAAAAAGAGAAAAAGACAGAAACTATTTAAATAATGTGCATAAGACCTATATTAATTTCATTAATCACTTACATGACACCTCTTGAAGTGCTTAGCTTTTATATGTGTTGTTATGATAAAAAAAAGTATAAATGCAATTAGCAATATTGAAAGATTTCAAAAAGTTTGATATTTAACAAAAAAAATTTATCTGTACAAATACAGACATATGAAGTTCATGCATTTCACTTGACAACAACATTCACCTAATCTGAATGTTCATAATTTACGGCAAGACCCGGCTAGATCAATCAAAACATTTTTTTCTCCTTTGCTTTTGCTTTACATCAGCACGTTAGCTAGGGTCACAACCTTCATTAAAAAAAAAAAAAAAGCCTAGCCTGGAGTCATTATTTTTCACTGTCACTGCAAAGCCTAGCTTCTCTCAACCACAACCATCTCCCTCTGCTGGACTGACAGATTAAAACCACAGACTTTGCTTCAAAAGAAATATGTTCATTTTAAATATGACACACTGATAACAACGCTGAAAGCAGTGCAAATGCCCGCATATGGATACCAGGATCCTGTTGTGTTAATTATTTGGCAATACTGCCCAGCCTCCTGGCACACGCTCAACTCTGTTGTTGTTGTTTTTGTGTGGCTTTACATGCGCAGGCATGGCTCAGTCTGTGTCAGATCTGCGCAAGCGGCAGTGCCTGTGCACACTAGGCTTTCTGTCACCAACAACAGAAAAAAAGCACTTTCAACCAAAGACAAGAAAAAAGGAGTCTATGAAAGAGGATAGTGTATTTCCAACACAAACGCTGTCCTTCTGTAGAGTCACTGCGTAGTAAAGGACGCCATTTTATCAAATCTGAACTGAAGCCAAAAATATAGAGCTGCCGTCAACATCTTACACTGTCTCGCTGAAGAAAGCTTATCAGATGAGCGCAGCAAACCTCTGCCCTGCATTAATCTCTAACATGCAATGCAATAGCTTTAGGGATTTGCGTTTTATATGCAGATATATGAATGCTATGCTTCCAGATCAAACAGCAGCAGTACAGCAGAGAGCAAAGCAAGGGAAAAGCCTGTTATCAGCGCGTGGAGGATCGTACTATGAGGTTGGAGGGGGTGGGGTCGCAGAGAAGTGGAAAAGTACCTGAAGAGAGATGTCGCCCGACCATCCTGAGAGAAGCGCTAGGCTGCGTGCAGAGCGCTGGCCATCCCTGTTACAATATGTCTGCTGCTTGCGAGGCTTCTGAGGCTCATATTTGAAATGCTGCCAAGGAGCTGCAGCTCAGTACGCGAGCGACCGCCCCGTTCGTCCCACACGGCTTCGGCAGGATCCGATCTCTGTTCCCTCACCCGGGCTTTATTTATATCTACCTCTATTCCTGATTCGGAGAGGAGACTTTCTCGTGAGGGAGGGGAAATGGGGTTGCATGGGAGTTGAAGGTTAAAGCCAAGAGCATTCCGTTGTGCCATTAGGAAGGAGGAAAAACAAAACAGAAAAAGAGGGATTCCTTTTCTTGTGTGCCCCTCTTCTCTTTCATGCTTTCAAACTGTCACAAAACATTTAGCCGAGACCATTCAGGCTGCAATTAGCACCGCTGCTCACAATAGAGCAAGCTGAATAGATGCACAAAAGCAAGCCAGCCTCAGAGCATAGGCTGCACTGCAAGGACTGTGCATACACAGAAACACACACACATACCGGCTGATTTTAAGGATGCCATTTTCTTGTAATATTAAGAGTACAGTGGGTGTGTGAAGTTGAAGCTCTGCATACCAGAGGTGCGGTCCCAAGTTTAGAGGAAAACAACACTTCAATGGCTGAATGGGAAACAGGATAAACACACCAAATGAGGCTCACATGGAGGTGGGCAGGTGGCCAAGGGCTAAATATCTGTGCAGAGTGTGCCCATGCTGTAATGATGCAGAGGAGAGAGAAACTGGAACGACTGGAAAGAATGCATGCTGAAAGAAAAGAAGGGATGGCTCCAGTACTGGAGAGATGGAAACACTGAAAACGAGATGAACACTTCCAATAGCACACTAGCTCTTGGCATCAAGGAAGGCATTGTTTACAAATGATCCCAATGCCTCCCATACACACAATACACCAAAGTCCAAAGAGAACAGACTATTATTGTACTCAAAGCCAGCTTTTTCCAGCCAAATACACAATGATGTAATCAAAGCCTCATTATTGATTATATCCCTGGCTGCAGATGACCCTTTTATGAAAAGTAAATCTAAATGCTGGCTTTGGGTTTCACTACCTAAACAATTGGTTAGTTTCATTTGTGCCTTTCTGTAGTAACTCTTACTGAGGCTGATGATACACGAGGCAACCCTTTTGAGGAATGTTCGGAAACTTTCTCACTGAGAAAGAGTAACAAATTTATATCTGGATAATTTAGATCGGTAGTGAGCATGTGCTACATTGCTCAAGAGGTTGTCCCGTATCTCTTCAGCCTGAGTCAGAGCGCCAGAGTGCTATACAGTCAGCACAAAGGACTTTACCGTCCCTTCTTGGAAATAACTAGTGCAGACAAATGCTGGACCAGTTTCTGCCCAGTGAATATTACTGAACACTACAAACATCTAAGAACACAGCGACTATACTCGGATCTAAAACAGCAAAACATGCTTGGAAACAATGAAGAACATTCTTCACAAACATTTTTTAAACCTTGTGAGAAATTAAAAGCTGAGCCTACTGTTAGCTGTCCTAAACGCAATTTCAACTGAACACATTAATGACGCTTTTCCACTGCATAGTACGGTACGGTACGGTTCAGTACAGCTCACTTTTGGGGGGTTTTCCACTGGTAACAGTA
>JAUMHQ010000052.1:2349878-2370510 GCA_032361165.1 Enteromius paludinosus | reverse complement strand
TTTGTTTTAGTTATGTTATGTGTGTTTATGTTCAATTTAGTTTGGGTGGGTTTGGTTCATTTGCAGCCATTTTATTAAAAAAAAGTTTAACGGTTACCATCACTGAGAGAGATGTGTAGAGGAGTCACTTGTTGATATTGCCCCACAAGTTTAATAGACAGCTATTTGTTGCGTTTGATTCCATTTGTTTGAATGAGTTGCTATGAAGGTTTTCAGAGATCATAGAGTATTTAGATTTGACCAACCAAATATCAAACATGTGATTTTGTGTATCAGTCTACATTTGCCCGTATTCATAACTTGGGCACCCGCCCCCCTAAAGATGCATGGCCCTGAAGCACACCATTAAATCTTCTCTTATGTGGTAATATTCAAAGGTTTGGGGTCAATACGTTTTTTTATGTTTTTTAAATGTTTTATTCATTCATTAAAGTACAGTAAAAACATTAATATTCAGAAATATTAGTACGATTTAATATGACTTTTTTTTGCAATTTATTTTTGAAAACATTTGTGCTGCTTAAAATTTTTATTGTAAAATAGTATTTTTTTTTCGGGATTCTCCTGTGAATAAAAACTAAATTTTTTTTTTACAGCGTTTATTTTAAACACACATATTTTCTAACATTAGAAATGTCTTTACTGTTGCTTTTTGATCAGTAGAATGCATCCTTGCTGAAATAAAAATCTCATCCAACAATTTTCAAAGCAGCTATTTAAGCGCATGAAGAGGTCAGGTTGCTACAGGACACTAGTTTTGGGGTTCTGTATTGTTAATAAGGTAAAAGCTAAGGATCAAGACATATCAAAGCCACTACTCTGATGGCTCTAAATACAGCACGCATAGTTACCATGACACCCTTACCATCAGTTTTCACCAGCAGAGTTAAATTCGAATGTGATTGTTTTCATCCAGCCTGCCAATTAACAAAATCAAATATAAAACATGCTTAAATGTGAATTTCACTCCCCATCAGGGTTCTGAACCAGTGAGTCTGTGGCAATAACTCTTTTAAAAGACATTGTTGTGCCAAATGTGCAGCATATGATGGATATAGTGGTATACTCACGCTCCCTCTTCTTTGAGTAGAGAGAGGAACTTGCTGACTCTGTACGCCTGATCCATCTAGAGAGCAGAGTAAACACAACATGCTGTAAATAAACGTTGATGTTCACGTATATGGTTCTCTGCAAGCGACTCTGTCACAAGATAAAGTGAGTTCATTAAATTGCAAGACAGTCAGATTTTTATGTGCATAAAACAGCTATAAAAAGCACAGAGGATAAACAAAATGATTTAGCCCACATTTCAAAAAGCATGTTAGAAAACCGCTTGAAGCTCATTAAAGTTCTAGTCCGTATGAATTAGAGAATGAGATAAATACAAAGATGTAATGGGTTTGAGAGACTCTTAATGCTTCAAAATAGTATATTTACAGACTAAGGCTTACCTGCAGAGACATCTCGATAAGCATGAGAAGCTTTTTAATGCCAATCCACACTCTTTTTCCCTTCACATGCTGGGCGATGGTGGTTCTCTCAGCGTCTGTGAAGCTGCCCAGGAGCTTGAAATGAACAGAAAAAAAGGTAAGTATGATAGTAACATTTTGTGAATGTAAATGACAGAAAGGATGATATCGCCCTCTACTGGCTAAACATGAAATAAATAAACTAGAATCCTGTCTTCTGATTGTGTCTCTAGACAAAAACATAGATTTTTCATTCGATCTCACCTCTAGAGCTTCCACCAGATGTTCACCACTGGAGATGTTCTGCACGTGGATGGTGGTGCTGAACGCATCCAGCATCTCCATCTCCTGCAGCACGTCTTTACGGCTGGTGGTGCCGATGATCAGCAGCTTACGGCCCTTATGGTCAAGGAAAGAGTAACATACATTTTATGTCCATAATCGAACAAGATAAATATATAATGCAATGAAAAAAGTTTAAAACACTGTCACATTTGGACATATATGACCCATATGTAGAAGCATCAGAATTTACATGAGGTGGAGTCTTCTTCAGCAAAACCAGCAGGGCCTGAAGAACCAGGTTGGAGAACCGAGGACCGATCGGCACGTAATCTGTTTCGCCACACATAATTATTAGAAAAACATTGATAGTGTAATATACTGTAGCATCTTTTCAAAAAACATTTTAATGCGGGAGGGTCAATGAAACATTTGCTTCTTGACTTAAAGATACCCATAGTGAAAATAAATATACAAAAAATGTCTTTGAAATACATTTTAGCATACTTAACATAAATTTACATATTTATGTGCTTAATAAAAATACCCTGAAATCGTACTTTTGGTATACTAAACTGGTACAGTTAAAGTCTGCAACATTGAAACAATTCATTTTGTACTTGTGCTGAAGTCCAACTAAAGATATACTGAAGTCAATTTGATAGTACCAAAGGGGAATTCCCCCTTATTATTCAAAGATAATACAAACCCCATCAATAGTGATATGAAAACACATTAAAGCTTAACGTACAGAAATGTCCACTGTGCACAAGTAGTACTGCAAATACATTTTAATTCTCATTTTTATATTAATAAGTCTCAACCAATATGTCAGTAATATGTTAATAGATACACTAAACTACTTAGTATAGTATAAATGCATTTTAAATACACTACATGAACTTCTAATGATCCTGTTAGACTATTTAAAAATGTTCAAACATATAATGATATTCTTGGTATATTTGGCGATGAGTTTTTGGCTTAAGGTTTGTATTCAAAGCCACACCGGAGTTGTGCAGCTGGAATTCCTGCAGACCAGTCAAGTTCTTTCCCTGACTGAATCAATCATTTCTTTTTGAGCCTTGCACAGTCAAGAGTCCTGCTGTGAAATCAGATGCACACAGAATATCATTATATGCTTAAACACTTGAGATTTGTACTCATGGAAATTATAGTGGTCAGAACTGCTTATTAGAATGAGGTGTCCCAATACTGTTGTCCATATAGTTTAAATAACTTTTTTACATTCACACTGTACTTTTGTTTAGCACATATATTCTTTTTTTGGTTCAAAACCTCTTTCATTGGTTAAAATCAAACATTTATTGTCAGTTTCCCCTGTTGAAGACCCCTTTAAAAATATTGAAATGATAAAACAATCTAACCTAACAGACGCTCAATGTCATCCACCACAACACAGCTGAGCTGAGACTTGTAAGCATCGTCAAAGACCTGAGAAGAAATATGGTTTTTAATAATAGGTGTGCAATACAATAACTTTGGTTTTGAGAGTAAAAAAAATGTGATTATGTGTAAAAATTGAAATTGAAATGATTTTCAAATTTATGAGCATACAGTACGTTACCACTAACCTTCTTGATTGCCTGGCATTTGGAGATCTCCGAGTGGCCAATCATCTTGTCTGGAGAGCAGATCTTAATGAAGGGGAACTGTGAGTCCTCTGAGATTTTGGCAGCCAGGGCTGTCTTTCCACTGTGAGGAGGTCCTGAGGCAAAAAACATGATGTGTCAGGACTGAAGAATAGCCTACATCGGACTGGAGCACAGAGATTCTCCTGCCTAACAGGGTAGGGGAGTCTCACTAACATTTTGTAAAGGTTATATTCTCAAAAGCATCTATGGAACATCCTTGTGATGTTATATGTACTTGATGAACTTTCTAGTAATGCTGAGAGAGCAACATTCTCAGAAGGTCCTTGTGATTTAATATTTGCTGACTGTTTTCACAATATTAGCCATATATTCTGTGAGAAGGTCATTCGTGGCGCTGTCATGATGAACAGTCAGCTTACTCTGATGTTAAAACTGAAAGCTCACCCTCAAGAAGCACAGACACGAGTGGAGTGCGGTCGCTGTTCTTAGTCTGCTGCACCAGCAGCTCTCCGTCCTCCAGCACTCGGGTCACTCGATCACCCCACTTAATGATGCCGTTCATGATGTAACTGGAATAGTCTTCCTGGTTGGTGCCAAAAGCCTAGCACAAGTACAACATTGCATGGTTTTACCAATGACTCTCTGAACTCTGCTAATGAAAGCGATTAATTATTCAACCAGGCCAGACTTACAGGTTTAATGTCATTATTCAAGGACGCCATGAAATCTGTTCGAGTGACTTGCAGCTTCTCCGCTCGCTCCATGTCCACCTCCACTGTAGATGTGGCCTGCAATTCGATTCAGTTTAGACCTTTCAAACGGGCTATTATGTACAGTAAGTATATGAATGAATAGATCCTTATAGTTTGTACCTTGATGTGGCGGTTCATGGCAGTGGACTGGGCGGCTCTGACCAGGCCCTCCAGTTCAGCTCCACTGTAGTTCTTGGTCTCCGCAGCCAGTTCTTTCACATCCACGTCACCAGACAGGAGGTTAAACTCACGCATCTTAGATGTGTGAATGTTCAGGATCTGAACTCGACCCTTTTCATCCGGTAAACCTAGGCAATGAGACGCAGATAAATAGGTAAAACTGAACAGCGAGTGCTGAATTTTTCTCAGCATTGTTGCTAAACAAAGGGCAAACCATTGAGGTCCTACCAATTTCCATCTTTACTTCAAATCGGCCAGGTCTCATCAAAGCTTCATCTATCAGGTCAGGCCTGTTGGTCATGCCTTTCAGATAAAGACAAATGCACAGGTTAGAAAACACAGAACAAAATATTATTGTTATTTATACTTATTTAGTGTTTGAGATTGTCAGTGAATTTTAATATGTATGTGAACATAATACTAACCTGACAGTAATTTAATATTTAAAAATAATTATGATAATTATTAATATTATTATCTGTTGTTGTTGTATTGTTATAAAATATGTATTCTTAAAAACAATATAATAGATTTTTATTTTTAATAATTCATTGTTATTAAAAACTTAATACATTTTTGTACCATTTGTACCATTACATTTGTTATAAACTTAGATAAAAAAAGAATAATAATTATTATTTGTATTGCTATAATTTATATCATAAAAATGTTTAGCTTTCAATAATATAATAACAAAAGGTATTATATAATATTTTATTATATATAGTTATTTATAGTTTTCTGTACATTAATCAATAATTTCTTTCAAATGTCACATTATATTACGTTATTAATTTAAATAACTATAACAATAATACAACATAAATGAATAATAATTATTAATATGTTTAGCTTTTTTAGTTTTTTTTGTACATGAATCTTTTCTTTTTTTTTCAAAAGTCACATTAGATTTGTGAAAAACTTTCTTTGCAGTGATAAATGTGGAGATCTTTTATGACTGGTAAATATTGCAAAGCAACAGAACATATATTAGCTGCTGTTATTCACCGATGACGAGGATGTTGTTGAGCTGCTCCACTCCGTCGATCTTGGACAGGAGCTGGTTGACCACAGTGTCGTGCACACCTGTGCTGCTGGCACCTGTCCCACGCTGCTTACAGATAGCATCCAGCTCATCAAAGATGATGATATGCAGGCCACTGTTAGCACCCAACTGCAGAGAAAAACACAAAAGATAGCATAGCACACTATAGCATGTATACTATAGTATCGTATGGTTTAGGGGGCAGTCTGTCATCTCACTCTTTTCTGTTCCTCCTCAGCATCTGCGAACAGTTTCCTGATGTTGGCCTCAGATTCACCCACGTACTTGTTGAGGATCTCCGGTCCGTTGACTATCTTTGGCTCTCTGGCGTTCAACATCTTCCCGATCTGCCTGGCCATCAGTGTTTTACCACAGCCAGGAGGACCAAAGAGCAGGATGCCTTTCACATGCTTACAGCCTGCGGAGAGGACAACTTTTACAACAGACGCTCCCAAAAAACACAAATTATTCACAATCAACGCACCTGAGTAATGCGTTTATAATGACTACAAACATCAACATAAATGGGCCTTTCTGGTGAATGGATGCTTTTTACCAGAACACATAACAAAGACAGCACAAACCCATCTGCTCCACAATGTCTGGCGGGAAAACTCGAGAGGCGAAGGCCCTGCGGAAGATATCGGAGAATTCCTTGTCTAGACCACCGATGCCCATTTTCTCAAAGTTCCAGTCAGGGTTAATAATCGTCTGACGGGCTTCTTTGGTCTTGGCCTTGCCTGGTGAGCATCAGGACAAAGAGGAAAAATTCAGAGCTGAGTTACAAGGCTATTGTCAACAGAAACTTGTCAATTTTTAAGTCTGATAAAACTCACCAACTAGAGTAAGAGAAGAGCTCTCTGATTTTTCAAAGATCACTTGACTGTTTCCAACCAACAGACCAATCTCGATCTGTGAATTAGATCAAAACAAAGAATGATTAACTGTTTACATTTTTATTTTTATATGATGTATTTCTGTTCTCTTGGCAATACCTTTTGCTTTTTGCCAGATGCTGGTTCACCCTTCAGTATGCTGGGGTCCATCGCCTCAATGTCCTTGATAACTAGCCCGAAGAGCTTGTCACAGAAACTGAAGACCAGCTACGACAGCGAAAGCACAAGACATGAAAATTAGCATGTATGGTTCAACATCAGATCGCATTTATTCAGGTTTTGTGCTGAGATTCTGACCTGCTGCCCCACACTGAAACCCTGATTGTTGAAATGCTGAATAAACTCAGCAGCCATTTTGTCAGAGTCGTAGGGACTGGAGTCGGTGCTCTTCTTCTGCAGGAAGTCAATCTCAATGGTCATGGCGCCAATGCATTGCTTTGATTTGTCAAAGTTGTAGTTGGCCACTGAAATAACAGCGATTTTTTGAGCATTTGATCTAAAAAAAATAGTTTATTTTTTGCAAATGTTAACCCAGGAACCATGTACACACCTTCTATTTCTTGACCGATGGACAGGCCAGCCCATTTCCTCTTTAAGAAAAAGTAAGAAGAGAATGAATAAAACAGCAAAAATACAAACCTTGTCTAATTATCTGTACTTAAGAGACAGTTCCCCCCAAAAATTAAAAGTATGGCATCATTTATTCAAACTTTTCTTCTTCAATCTTTATTCAGTGAAACATCAAATATTTTTATCTGTGAAATGGAAGACAGTGTTAACCAAAACTGTTTGACTATCAATGTTCTTCGAACCACATCTCTGGGTGAACCAGCCCTGTAAATATGTCTGGTTAGCTGTTGTTTTGGATAAGATCTGAAGTGTTTGTCTTCTGTTGTGTTTGTGTCACAAGTAAAAGATCTTGGCAGGAGTCCTGCACCTGTGGCAAACTGAAAGCGATGGTTCCAGGAACTACAGAGTGGTGAGACTTCACTGTGAACACAAACTTGTGGGAGCTTGTGGTCCTCACAGTCACATGCCTGGAGAGAGAGAAAATGCAGTGTTTAACAGAATCAATAATAACTTTTTATCTGGAAACATCACTTTAAATAGTTATTTTAGCCGACTGCTGTCTACATTTACAACTGCGCCAATCCTACATAATCTGAGATTAGCACATGGGATTATGTGTGTGAATCACTGACAATGGTTCCTTTTTTAGTAACCTTACATCACGCAACAGTTCGTTCGGTTAAAGCACAAGTTAACTACAATCATGCATAATTTCTCTTTATATATGTAATTACTAAATACTTAGTGTCTGCATGGAAGCTTTGACAACTATATTTGTTGTTATTTCCACCAAAAATGACTAATCATTTAATTATTATAGATAATAATAATAATAATTGCTGTAGTTCCCATAAAATTGTCTGCATAAACATAAATGTATAATAATAATAATAGTATTGATTATTTTTATTAATTTATTATTTATCACAACATACCTCAATTTATATCACATATTTACATGCCATATATCAATATGGCAAAACAAACCCACACAAATCAGCCTCATGCTGTGATATTCTTGGACATGAGGCATCAGCAGGAGGCACTGCGGCAGACTCTGTCAGCCCGAGTTAATGTCTGGACTGATTCAGCATCCCAAGGACACACACACACACACACACACACACACTCTTAGGGAAAATCATCAGCTGTGCTGCTGGAGAACTAATTATATGTTTTATACACCCTAATAATACGATTGCAAAAGGATATTGTGTACTACATGTTACGTTTTTGAGAGTATTTAATGACAACTTAAAATTCATTACAGGAACGTTTTTAATAAGGGGCAGTATTCGCCCCATAGAAGAGATTTTTTAGGGGTAATTTTAGCCTTATAATGTATGTATGTTTAAGCATTTTTTTGCACAAGATTATAACTTTTCTTTAAAACTAAACCCATGAGAATAGAATGTTATGACACATGAAATGTTTATATATATATATGAGACACTGCAAACTGGATGCACTGTGTGTTCTGTCACCGTTCTATCATGGCCAGTGAGTTTTTGTACAGTTTGAGCTACAATAGTTTTTTGGCGTTATTGGACTAGACAGTTTGTTCCCGACAAGCAACACTGAGCTTCGGGCATCCATGACCCAGACAACCGGTTCATCTGTTGTCTTTCCCTGCAACATTTTAGTAGGTACTAACTACTTCAAACCGGGAACACCCTACAAGACATGCTGTTTTTGAGATGCTCAGACCCAGTCATCTAGCCATCAGTATTTGGCCCTAGTCAAAGTCACTCAGACCCTGTATAAAATCCAAGAATTGATTGGCTTGAGTGTGTAAATGTGCCGGATGTGTTGAGTCTGTGTGAATACTCACTGTCCAGACTGCAGGTCTTTCTCACTCACTACTGCACAGTTCGTCAGTGACAGCTCATCTGTCGGGCATCGAGCCGCCTGCATCATCTGCAAAAAGACAGATAATAATGACGAGACAGAGTGAGATGGCGAGAGGCAGAAGAAAGGTTGGTCTTATATGAGAACGAGATGTCTGACCATTGATCTCGAAGCTTAAAGCTGATATGTGTAATTTACGTTTTGTTAAATAAGCCATTCAGCAGTTCATTTCTCTGTTAATGGAAATATCCTCACATTTATTTGAGCAGCTTGACAGAAAAACAGTGCCTAAACCAATGGCGTGGTTTGGGGGCGGGGCTATCGCATTGACTGGCCAATGGCAGTTAGGGGAGTATTCAGGGAAACCTGTTTGACAACCATAACTGTTGCAGTTTCACTTGGTGGCGCTAGTGGCACAGAAATTACACACTTCAGCTTTAATATTTGCATCTTGCTATTTTAGCTCACTGGGTGTCGTTTCTTATGAAAACATCTTTCTCCTTATGAAAACCACACCATATGAAGAAGTTCCCATGATTCCCTGCAGAATGTTAAAAATAGAAAATCCCATGGTGCAAAATAGCAAGATGAAAAGCTGTTTCTACTGTGCAAGCTGAAAACTTGTCCAACATTCGAAGCACTGCGATTGTCGTTTTAAAGACCTCATCTAATCATCCCTTTTAGGGATCACATGCATCATGTTATATTGCAATAGAGATCCTACAAACCCCAAACCAATAAATCCAGGGGTTTGATATGAACATTGTTAAATAACAACAGAGGCGATAAACAAAAAGGCAAGGGAACGGTAGCAAAAACATAGTCATAAAACTGTCTACAAGAGAGCACCAGCGTGTTTACCACGGTGTATGAGACACAGAAAGTACAAAAATATATATTTCTTAAGCAAAGACCGAATGTGAAGGTTAATGGGTGTTCTAGCTTTATTTGTTCCTTCTTTGGGTGATGCAACCAGCCAAAGAACCAGAAATAACACAGACTACAAAAGAAGAAAAAGAAAAAAGGAGAGCTAATTGAAAAGCAGGGCTGCACCCTGTTCCAATCTATACAAAAAGAAACAGGAAGAAAGATGATATATGACTCGACAAGAAAAAAAAACAAAGCTTCAGTGAAAACAATTAGTGGTTAAGAGAACAAAAACTAGACAGCTCAGATTTTTTACATCTTTTTTTCAGGTATAGTTAAAGCTATCAAAATCAATTTATTAATCAAAGTTACTGCTACTTTCTATTTTTTTTTGTTCAAAACGCTGACTATGCTAACATTGGTTAACACTGTCAACTACTTCAAATAATAAGCAATCTCAATCTTTGGCAAAAAAAACAAAAAACAAAAAACTATAGTACTGATTATCTTGAATATTATATATATTCATATAAAGATGACAATGATTTAACAGTGAATGAAAACATGGTATTGCTATTATTTTTTTTAAATGATCAGTGAAAGCAGAACGAACGTGTGACAACAAAATTAAACGGTCGGTGTAAAGATACATTTTCATGGTTTTATGCCGCCTCTGCTGTCTAAAGATGCCTTAGAGGTATACTTTTTGAGGTTTTGTTGCTATCCCTAAAGGTGGCATTTGTGCACAATGTTTCTTTCTGTCAGTGGTACATAAAATCACAATGAAAGTTGTTATAGACTTTTCTTCCCTAATGTGACATATATCTATATCATATATATTCTCAGACGAGTACAAACCGGACTTACAACACAACATAAATGTCAGTTTAGACTTCTTGGCGACTTTAAAGGCAAGGTGTTGGCTGTATTCCAGCGTGAGGCCAGGAAGCAGAACTAGAGGACAGTAAATGGCTCTTTGAGGGTTTGTATCTGAAGCCTGGGTGTGGATGTTAACTCAACAGGCTGGCATAATCCGGTTAACAAAGAGCGGTCCAGCAATTAGACCAACTTTAGTTGCAGGTCAGAACAGCAATAATTCATGGCTCCCTGCCAGCACGTATAACAAACTCGCCACAGGCCCTCGCACCATTCAGTCATTACAGCTAGCCCTTCAGCTCAACCTCAAATCAACCTTTATTTGTCCTGAGAGTGAGAACACAGGCAGATGATCTGGATGGTGTGTGTCTAAGGCATTGTGACGCATTGTACCGCTGTAGTGCTCCCTCGAGTTGTCGCAACTGAGAAGAGTCATAGCAACAGGGGTTACAGCCTGTGAGCTCTCAGGACACTAAGGGCGATGCAGAAAGCTAGTGCAAGTGAAGCATACAGCTCAATCTGGCAAGCGAGACAAGCAGAGGTAGAGGGCATTCGGAAAGCATACATACCTTGAAAAATATTACAACCTTGGGGGCCAATGAATGCACGCAAGCAAGAGGGAGGGCAGAAGGACATAAGACAAACAGTTGAGACAGCCAGCACCACATCGAGCTGAAGACAGCGTGTGGTTGAGAAACAACAGAGTGTGCAGCATGAGGCAGCATGCAGAGCAGAGTTAGGATCAACGGCAAGTGTGCTTGAAGGAGGAGCAAAGGCAAAACGCAGGCAAACCAAGCCCTCACGTGTTTGTACTTTCGCCAGTCATTTGAAATATGAAAAGTTGCATTAATAGGGTTTAATGCACATGCTGAAAAAAATCTTGTGTGAACACACTTCATCATGTCAGTAAAGAGATTAGAGCAACAACAACAAAAGCTTAAGTGAAAACTGAAATAATCTCAATTGTCAAAGTCAGCCGTTGAATTTGTATTTTAAAAGCATTACTTGCATTAAAAAAATAAATTATAGTAATATGTATACATAGCATATTTCAAATGTTTTGGATCAGTAAGATTTTGCTTAAAAATACACTTTTATTCAGCAAGGATGCATTAATTTATTCAAAAGTGATAGTAAAGAAAATTATAATGTTACAAAATATAACCTAACTTGTGATTAATGAATGTTACTTATGAAAAAAATGTATAAGGGTTTCTATTAAAGTATGAAGCGGCACAACCTTTTCAACACTGACAATAACAAGAAATGGGTCTTGAGCAGCACATTTGCATGTTAGCATGATTTCTGAAGGATCATGTGGCACTGAAGACTGGGGTAACGATGCTAACAGTTACTATCACAGGAATAAATGACATTTTAAATACATGAATTGTAATATTTCACACTATTGCAGTTTTACAGAGCAAAAATGAAGCTCTGAAAGAAAGAAAACCGCAGTTTAAGTCAGCACCGAATAAACAGAATAAAATGCTCAGTCCGTATACTGAGTAAAAGTCCATTTCAAGCAGCACTACTCTCCAAGTTTAATGAGGCTGGGCCTCTGGAGAGATATTCAATGAGGAATGAGAAGAGGCCTGATCAATACTGTCCAGAAGAAACTCCTGACTGCACAGAGGACGTCCTGTCACAGGACTGAACACAACTGATATCTATATCAATCCTGGGGGTATGACTAAGTGTTATTAACTTACGTGGCCATTTCATAAGTGGCACATATCACAGAGTTAAGACTGACAGACAAACAAATGTTCGACCTGTGCAGAGATTTCATACACTTCAAACGGCTAGACTACTGGATTACAGCGGGACACAGCGGAGGCTTGTTTTACTTTTGGTTTATTGATTGTACCTCTGATATATCACACTTAATGTAAGATGATCCTTAAATCATACAGCATGCAAAACATGAAGATTAATATGGGACAAGTATCAAAGAGAAAACCTCTCATCAGAACCCTCAAAATCATGGAAATGATGCAGCTTAGTGATTGGTCAGTTACTAAAAGCTAAAGGCCGTTTAGATCAAGGAGGATGCAGCGAACTATGACAATAAAAACAAAGGGGAGCTTGAGCATTTAAAGTAGATGATAAAAAAGAACCACATGTTTATAATAAACAGAACAAAACCATGTGTTGGTATAAACAGTAATATAATTATGATTAATAATGAGTTATTATTATAGTTTGTGGTGTGAACATGCTTAACTGAAGATCATTCTGAGAAAAACAACATTCAGAGCAGGTAAAAAAAATATATAGATATTGTAGTAAAAAAAAATTAAAAGATGAATAAAAAAAATTTGGATGTTATCAGGCGATTTGAATGGGCCCATTCGATTCGTTATTCATATGGGTCAGTAGGGGTCTGCTGCACCTACTGGTAAAAGTTGAAATTAAATTAATTATTCTAGCGATTCCATTGTGTTTATTTAACGTCTACACCTACACCAACCCCTTGCCATGATAACAAACAGTATTATTGACGTAAAAAAAATTGTTTGATTGATGCCCAGTAGTCCTATGGATGATAACAGCCTTCTAAGCCTACCAGTAGGTAGCCTGATAACGACTGATAACGGCCCATTCAATCGAGTGATAACATCCGGAGCGGGTGCAAAAGATACATTAAATGAGCCTGATGTAAATTGTAAATCACTGTCGTGACTTGCAATTCCTGGAACACATTTCAAGCTTTTCTAATTCGTCATTTGCTTTTAATTACCCCAAAGGGAGATCTTGAAATCCTTTTTACTGGGCGGAGAGAAAACTTTTAATCACTTATGGTCAGGGTTTTTCTTTCTTTTTGAATTTGAATGCATTTAGCCGATTGATTGAAACAACTGCATGATGAAGATTCCTGCTTGCGAGTTAATTGAAGTGAGAAGCCATTAGTTTTAATGGGTAAAAATGTAGACTTAAGAACGAAATCAATGCCAAAATGCTGCTTTAAATGTATAGATAATTAGAAACCTCGTATGATGTTAATTAGCTGTGTGGCATTCACAACAATAAAAAATAGCTTTCATGTGGGTCTTTGATTAGAGCTACAACTGATGGGGAGGATTTCTCAGCAATCTCAATTATTCATTCAGTTTTAATATACTTTAGAGCGTGGCGGTTATTCTAGTGCCCATGCCACACACAGAAGTCAATACATTAACACAAAAAGCTTTATCTGGTAGTCATTTTTGATTAAATAAAGAGATATATATCAGTGCTACAGAAGCAGGGGAAATCAAAGCAGAGGAAATGGGAATTAAAGAGGAAATACTCTTAAGAGACAACCAGTACTCATGGGAGCCAATCACAAAGGAAAACCTCATATTCCTTTGGTTCATGGCTCACTAGCTCACAGTATCTGACATGTATCTATAGAGAGCATTATGACAGACACAACCAGACTGTGTATCATTCATACATACACTCTCGGAGAAGGCAGTGAAAGTATTAAGTCATTTAACACTGGGCTGAACTCTGTGGGTGAAGGATGCCCACACATAGTTAGTCTGGCTTGGTCTAGTTTGCCAAGAGATATCTCACAATAACCAAAAGAGAGAATAAATTGTTCTGCAGACAATGGCATCTCAGCAAAGATTTTTCAATCTCTTCTTGAGTAGAACCTCAACAGGGAACATTATGGCTTTAATAAAACAACTGACACGGTGTGACTCATAATGCTCATCTTTTCATACAGTTGTTCGTGGGTGTGTGACAGGCATTCATACATTTCTGAACAGCTTTCACCTGCTTCTTTCACTAGCACGTTGTCTCCTACCTTGCATGATGCATGATGAAGCCAATAAATACATTGACAGAGTAAACTGTGACTGCATAATGTGCTATCTTTAATGCAATCTACCTATATCATTACATACATACTATGTATGTACTGTATGTATATAGCGATATACATAATCACGGTATATGCAGAATGCATTAAAGATATATTTATTGTTTATGATTTAACTGTTAAAAATGTATAGCTGTTTCATGTTTTTATAAATTTTTGCACTTTGACTGTGCCTAATTGTGCCATTAAATCCCAAGGACCTACTGTGGTTTATTAATGTCCAGATAATATTTGGCTTGATGCAACATAATTAAAATCCATCACTATATTGCAGTGAGACAAGGCATGAATAACATGATCTCTCATTTTATTTTAAGGATAATTTAAAAAACAAAACAAAAATGTATATATATAAGGAGTACATTAGCAAAAACAGGTAACTCCTAGAAAACATGTTTTTTTCATTGTGTGTTCCATTAATCTTAATCAAACAAATCAGTTGGGTTATTTTGATTAAATAAAATGAACTGGAATAAAACACAGATACTAACACAATACAGCATAATAGAAAAATTATAACATAAACAAAAAAAAAGAAATGATTTTTTTTTTTATTAAATAATATATTCTTGATATAGAATGAAAGAGTGAATGAACGAGTGGATAATTAGCCTAAATAAAGCACCTAAATAAAATCTGAGTTTAAAGCTAAGACAATAATGATGCCATTTTGAAAGCGTTTTTCACAATGACGGGCAAAGCTGTCTTTGAGCCCCACAGCGCTCCATCCTGCAGCACGGAGAGGGAGTGCTGTAGCTAGCTTTGCGCACAAAACACAGCTATTCGCCTCGGAGGAGCACTGTGTTTCTGTGCACATTTTGAAGCGAAGCGTGATTTTGTACGGGAAATCGCAGTTTATACCTCGCGAGCTCTCGACGCAGGAACAGTGTGGTGTGATGAGCTTATGTGAGCATTACGCGAGCCACGTCAAGGTTAAATCCGCTGAACGAGCACAGTCCTGTTATTTCACTCTTCATGACAGCGTTCAGCAGCACCAAATACGCTGCATGGCTACTGTACACATACACATTAACACGTATCTTAAAAGATTAATCAAACAACCGCCTGCTGGTTCGTGCATTTACCGAATCGATGCAAATGGACCGTAACCTCGGTTCTATTTTAGGCTTGTGCCTGTTTACCGATAGGCTCAGACTAGAAGCACTTATCAACACGATTTCACCATTCACACAAACGCTGGAAAATAAATGTATATGCCACCATCGAGATTCAAGTATTTGTAGGGGCTTATTATTATTAGGCTACTATTCAAAGCTTCTCGCGTACCCTTGCGCGGTAGCCATATATTAGCATGCCACGAATACTAATGTAAACCAAACACTAGCAATATCGATGCAGATCTGCACTGGTGCTCACAGGTGACCGTATCGCCACCTGCTAGTGTCTGTGGGCTGGTTATATTGTGGAAAGATGCCAGTGGCTGGCTGGCTGGCAACAAACTCGAAAGGATTTTCTTTTTGAGAACGAGACACTAAAGCTGTTCTCCGTAGCGATTGTTGTGAGATAACAGTGAAATAAAGCGCTAATTCTTAATGTCGTATACGCTAAATAGTTAAATAATTTAAATGGAAGTACATCTTACCCGGGTCGCCATATTTGCGTTAGGTGATGCTGCTCGGAAGAGCTCCACGCAGCAGTACTAGAACAGCACCACAGCAGCGGACAGCGACACAGGGGAGAGATGCGCATGCGCAAGGACGCTCCGCTCTGATGACAGCAGCGACTCGTTTCTGTGAATCGAATCTTTCGATCAGTTCGTGTCAGAGAACCGTTCCAAACGACGAGTCAGTTGTTCTTTACGCAATTATGATGTCATCAACCGGCGGAATGCTGTAAAAACGTTCTAATGAGGTCATATTTGGAGCATGTTGCAGTTTGTTAGGTGCTTACAATTTCACGGTCCTATTTGGTTTGTTGCAGCCATGATTTAGTTTAGAAAACAAATCTAGAATCTATATTAATCTTTGCGGTTACCCACGTACCTATATTATTTACATAAATTAATCTGCTTCAAAAACCTGAAGACCTTTTACAACCTTTTGTGTTAAATCTAAAATAGTCGGTGTTAAAAAATAGTCATTTGTTTGATTCGCTCTGCTCATGAAAGAAAAATTATCCAATCCAAACCAAGAACAAATCATTTCATTTTGTGAACTAGTTACCAGTTCTCACACACACGTAACTCTAGCACTCTATTTTATTTTATCATATTTATTACTTTTTATATTCATGCATATTTATTCTGACTGCTAGTTTTGCCTTGTAAAACTAACACTAGCCTTTTTATATTCTTGCTACTTGTTTCTTTAAAAAAAAAAAAAACAAAAAAAAAAAACATTAGGTTCCTATTTTTGTCTATTTTCTGTCTATTCTCTTCTGTTTTCTTTAAAATTAAATAAATAAAAATTGCTATGTATACTGCATTAATCTAATCGAGACACCAAAAGTTTTGATTGCTGCTGTTGTCCTCATTTGTAAGTCACTTTGCATCTGCTAAATGACTAAAATGTAAATGCAAATGTAATTATTTTTCATATGTGTATAAGCATGTATGAATGTGTCTGTCTGTGAATGTAAATTATTAGCATTAGTTAGGAAAAAAATTTGTTCACCTGGTTGTGAAACGGTATGAACAGACCTCATGACCAAAATCCTCTACCAAGCAGAAGCTTTCACACTTTTTAGTTAAATCAACAAGCACTCTTACTGAATATTAAACTGAGAAAAAAGTATCCCTTCATCACCTTTTTACAAGCAAAAAAATATAAACTAAATAAAAAACACCCAAAAGATGCCAATCAGGTGCTCTGAATCCAAGAATCTCATACAGAAGCACTCAGAGCCTTGTTCTCTTGGTGACTTTATTATATTTTTTAGCGTTATAAAAAAGGGCAATAGCATGACAGGCCAGACAGAGGCGCTTGGCAACGGTATGTACAAAGAGGAAGGAGGAGGAAGGGAATGGACCAGGGGATGGCAACAGCTCATGACCCCGTCCTGATGACGGCATCTTATCAGAATTTTTCCACCCAACATAAGTCCAAGAATGCTGTCCACACGAGAGGTAGGCCTGGAGCGAGGCCAGGGGCTTCCTTAGGAGACCAGAGCTGGGGCTTAAACCGTTTGTTTGGTGATGCAGGGAATCTTGTCAACAGCTCAACACAATGGCCCCTGGATTGGCAAGGGAACCGAATCATTCTCATATCAGCTTTGCTCTATGAGAGAACTATGTATATACATTTCAAATAGAGTTATAATGCAAGTGAGTTTTTATTTCTTTGAAGATTCCCTGATGGCCCATTAGGCACAGCCAAGATACAAAGAAATGCATTACCCGCAAAAAAACAAACAAAAAACAAAAAAAGTGATCCCATAGTAGTAGAAGTAGTTTGTCCATTAAGGAAGGTGGTAAAAAATGTCCAAGTGAAAGCCAGAAAGGACAAAAGCAGGAGTCAGACCATTTTTGGGGTGTTAGACCTTTTTTTTTGACATGATGTCTGCATCACATCCCCCTCCCCTTCCCTCAGAGTCCCCCACACTGGCCATGCTCTCAGCTGCAGGGTCCAATGCTCAACCTGCACAAAAGACAGAGCAGAGTCATTTTTTAATGTAATGCCACACTGAGACGCATCAATATTACGCACAAAGCACAGGATGCACTTACCTATGTCAGTTTCTTGGCTTTGTTGTAGAGCGAGTCCACTACTTTGCTCATGTTCTGAATTGTTTCAAGAGCCACTTCATATGTTTTGTCTACTGGAGGTTCGTCAAATACAATCAGCACACCTTCCCCTTGGTCAAGGATTCCTAAACGCATTGAAAAAGAAACATAACTCCAGCGAAGCCCAATTTCTGAAATTAATTAGGCCTAGTCTTTCGAGCAAGTTTGAAGAATTTCAGATCATTTGAATCAGTCTGAACACTGCTCTATAAACAGTAAAATAGGGAAATTCATTCAATTGTGTTATTTCTCTTAATTACAAAGTTCATTGCACTTGCAAAAAGTAAACTCAGTAACGGATTACCTTAAGCAGAATGCAAAGTAGTTACAACAGATATTCATCTACCAGCATGCTTTGCTTTGGACTTTATAAGAATTTATGCAAACATTAAATGTTACTAATAGGATTTTTATTACTATATTGATGTTTTTAATATAGTAATGTCACATCTATACCAGGTTTTTAAGCGGAGGTTCACTTTAAGTACTCATAAATATTCATTCTTGAATGAAAATCAGAACTGATTATATAAATCTGTGTTTGCACACACTGTTTGACTTAAAAAATAAGAGAAGCATGATGGCCTACCATGGAATTTCTGATCTAAAATCATCTGTGACAGTTTCCTTTCAACATCCCCCTGAAGACATAAGAGAAAAGAAGGGATAAGAATTGCTAAGAAAAAAACTCCACACAAGAAAAAGAGAGTTTGCTTGTCATATAAGAAGTTAAGACTACATATAAAAATACAGATTGTTTATTTGCAAATGAGGAGGGACGAGTTCTTACCTTGGAGAGTTTTATTAGCTCAGAAATGTGTTCCATCTGTTGGCATAGAAGAATAATTTTAGTGCACAAGTAGGCCTAAGTGTTTTAAGTATGCACCACCGCACACTGACATAAATCATGTCATTACCTGCACTCTGGAGAAGGGCTCGATGACCCTTATGAGGTTTTGTTCCAGCAGATTGTCATAGAGTTTGGTCAGGTGGGTGCTGATGATGGGATCCTCCCGCAGCTCAGCTTTGTACTCTGTTAAAGCCTGAATGCAGACCAGAGAGAAGGGCATAAACTACAAAGAAACAGAAGGTGGAGAACGAGGTAATGTTTGAAGTCAGAGCATCTGACCCACCTTCTCAAAGTCTGCAAGTGACCTGTTCTTGCTGGCTTGGGCCACACATTTAAGTGCATCTGTCTACAGAAAGAGAGAGACAGGACAAGTTAATCCACATAATCCTCTGCCAACAGACACAACAGAAAAACGTCACCTTGTCACGCAGCACACAGAGTCAGGTGCTGTGACGGAGTGCATATAAGAGGGCGCTGCAGGGTCATATAAAAGTTAAGATGGATGAATACTATGAAATGTGTGCTGCAGTCTGGGATGGTGTTTTAATGTGAGACTAAGTAGAGAGTTAACAGGCTTTCTCAGTAACATGTTCCACACCAAACTGTCATTTAAGGAAATGGAAAACGCAAGGCTTAAACATCAGTAGGTTCAATTTATCATTTAAAGTAAAGAACACGCATGAACCTAAATTTGCTAGTGGTTAAATAAAACTAGGGATGGGTATCACTAAGGTTTTAACGGTTTTACTACTTTTATCGATACCGCTTATCGGTCCCGCACTTTAACGGTACTTTTTGTTGTGTTTTTAATTAAAAAAATAAAATAAAATCATAATAATAAAAAAAACTAATTGAGAACAGAATTAACACTTTTTTTTTTTTAAATGTAAAATAATAATCTGTAGCCTAACAAACACCAATGTTTGAGCAAATATTACACAAACAAAACAAAAACTATTTTCCAGTAAAAGAATGAACAGTGGTTCCAGTCGGGGAAGGACTAACAGCAGCTTTAACCAAAATTGTTGCACAATGCAGCTAAACAATCAGCTGCGACTAACGTTTGTTTTATTAGAACTGTGTTTACTGTGTTTGGCATTAAAAGTAATACAAGTTTGGAACCTATGTACACTAAATAAAGTGAATGCATTTCATCACTACAAATTTATTTTAGGCAAGCTACGTTTTATTTCCTAATTTGATCTGATTTTCTATCATCTCTGCTTTATTTCTTAATAATCATAGTTTTTTATTATGCATCTATTCGTAAATGCAGTACTGTAAAGGCATTTGTAATGTTTAAAATTTATTTAGGATACTGCAGAAATAAAAAAAAAAAAACCTCTAAAGAGTGTCTCCATAGAAATATTTAATGTAAGCAGAATGTGTGTTTATTAAATTATCATCACTAATTTAGAGAGACCTTATGTGATGTGGTTATTTTGGAAGACTGTTAGCATATATATAATTATAAATGTTTTCTTATGGAAGATATTTATTTTAATAGATGTGTATGAAAGCCGTTCTTCTGTCAAATGCAGTTTAATAAGTAAAAACGAGCTGTACCGATTCATAGTCTGCGGTCAGATGAGATGTTGATAGGTTTATCGTCAGTGACGTTATTCTATTGTTATTTTCGTGAAATAAATGTTCTCTCACCTCAGAAAACTATCCTGTCCTGCCAGATGTTATGCAGTGTTCGTTACGTGCATAAATATGCTTTGTTTTTAATTTTCTAACTATATAGCCTCTATATAATGGGTCGCGG
>JAUMHQ010000052.1:2326384-2336967 GCA_032361165.1 Enteromius paludinosus | reverse complement strand
CAGCTAATCAAGGTCTTCAGGATCACTAGAAACTTACAAGCAGGTGTGATTTGGAGCTGGTTGGAGCTAAACTCTGCCGAGCTGTGGCCCTCCAGGAATTGAGTTTGAGACCACTGCTCTAAATGAATACTAAAATGTTTGCTAATGTATTGAGAAGCCACTACCTGCTGTCTTCGTTTCAATGTTTTGAATCATTTGCATCTCTGGAGTATAAACTGAAGTGTTCTCAAAGTCAGGAAGTCTTACTAGCAGCCACTTGATTGTCTAAAGCTACAGTCAATATTATCCTGAACGAATAAGCTATGGTTTCATCACAATAGGATTTTTGTACAAAAAAACACCAGGTACCATATTTCAGTCGATTGACCAAAACTTTGTTACAAAGCCTAGACAGCATCAAGCCCAACCAATCACTGTCAAGCAGGAGACTGCAGTTGCTGTGACTGGAACTAATTGGCTTCTGGGTAGCTTTGTGTTTCCAATACAGAGGTGGAGCTTTACATAAAAGCAAACCAACACTTTCACAAATGCGTACCACTCTCTGTTTGAAGAAGCCGTTTCATTGTTTTTGTGTGAAATGCATTAAGTTGTCTGCAAAGCTCTACTGCCTTTCATGAGCATGACAACTCCACACAGGTTATTATTCATATTATTCATAATTGAAGTGAAATGACTTACAATAACAAACCATGACCTGCAAGCAACTGCCGACTATAAAAAATATAACACTCCAAGATTATATCACAGTCAGTGTTTTTCCCACAGAGCAGCCTCGCACACATTCAGCGCCAAAAAGCTGTCATAGTTTACAGCATAAATCTACGTGTTGCTTCGGTGGCACGAAGCCGAGTGATGAAGCTCACTGGCAGCTCGTTCCTTTCTCTCCGATTGTGAAAGTGCAGTGATGTGGATGCACCTCATGCTCGTTCACCCCATCATTACAGGGGGCAGTGTTTAGCTGAGCAGGAGTGTGCTGCCGCCACACTGGAGAACAGGCAGAGGGGGGAAAGGAGACGAGTGCAGAGACAGAGCCTGGTACTCAGAGGAGCGTCGTGACGGCCGTGGCTCTCTGCCTTGAGCCCCCAGGGTTATTCTAATCCGAACACGCTCGACGCAGACAGGCATGTAAGACAAAGAAATCTCAGTTGAGCTGTTGTGTGAGACGCTGATGATAATGTCAAAGATGTGGTGGAGGAGACGGAAAGCAGACCAGCACTATGCATTCTGATATGCAGACACCTCAAGTTTATGGTGTTCAAAGCTGAACATCAGTGAGAAGCTCAATCCACACTCTTAAAGATAAAGCTCCTCAAAGGTTCTTCAGAGAGATGCCATAAAAAAACATTTTTGGTTCCGTAAAGAATCATTCAGTAAAAGGTTCTTTAAAGAACGTTCTTTCGCCACAAAGAACATTCTGTGAAACAGAAAGGTTCTTCAGATGTTAAAGGTTCTTTATGGAATCATTTAGAAAAAAAGGTTCTTCTATGTCTTCTGTGGCTTTATCTTGAACAGTGCAGGTGGGCATATGAATGTTCACAGACGCTTCTCAACCGAAAATATGAATCTGTCAAGCAAATCAGGGTCTCTCGGGGGAATAGTTGTTGTTGTTTTTTCCATTTCTCAACTATAAAAATATTTCATGTTTATCAGATAGCTGTGCCAGTGTATTTTCTGCCTCTTAAAAGACTTTTCATTCCAAATCAAGCTTATTAATGTTCATAAAACTCTCATGCACAAACAGCACCCTTTTCAACAGTAAAAATAGTGAATAAGTGAATAAATCATTTATCACTGATAATCGAAAATTCAAGCAGATGTGATGTTCATCAAGATCAGTTGTGTTCCATAATCACATGACAGTCAGGAACATCACAGAATCCAACATTGGGAACCCTCTCTCCTGCTGAAAAAGACCAGCTCGTCCAGTAATGAATTTAGACAGTGCTCTGAACCACCAAAACCAAGACGTTACAAAAAGATGACTGACCTTGATGGTAAAGCTACTTAAGAATCCAGATGAGGACATCAGCACCCAAAACACAACACATTTTTGATATTTCCAAACAGCTTGAGTGAAATCTAAACAGCTCTAGCCATAATTAAAGGGTAGGGCAAGTGTTTGCCTTCTGATCTGAAAGTAGGTACTCACGATCTCTCTTGCCTCCATCAGCCATAACAACAAGGCAAGCAATAACGTAAATGTTTTTTTTTTAATCAAGCAAAACCTACTTGCTTTCCCAGGTTTGGGCCTCTGCAGGAGCTTCTGCACCGTCATCAGGTCCTCAGTTTTCACCGCTTGCAGTAATTCCTGATCTTTCCCCATCGTTATTTATTTTACATCCAAAGCATCCTCTGAATGTGTGTGTAATGTTGCCCGGAGAGCTCCTCTGCGGATCCTCCCTCTTGCGATGGAGCTGCAGGGCGCGATGATGATGATGATGAGGAGGGTGATGATGCACACTGGCGGAAGGATGCTGGAATACTATAGAGCTGGTGCAGCTGGATCCTACGAATCACAGATGTTCGTATTCCGGTGTCTAGTAGCTCATTTGAGCAGCACGGCGACGGGACTCGCGGTGATGGATCGGATCTTCAGTCTGCGATTGCCAAAACTGAACAGTCTGTTCTAGAAAACCATCACCAGATAAACCTGCTCCAATCACGTTTTGGTGTCTTGAGCGGATCTCATGCGATGCATTCGAAAATGCAATATCAATGTTTCTTTAAATTCCCAAGAGCTCTTTTTCCTGGGATCCGAGAGGCTGTGCTGGAGACGCATCAGTCGGCGGTGCCATCACTCCGTAGTACTCGCACCGTTATTTTCTGGGCTGCGATGGGTCTACACAAGAAGCGTGCAATGTGCATTTCCCCAGCCTCGGATTGGGCTGACATTGCTGTGGTAAATGGCTCCGCTTGATCCAGAGGGCGGTCCCAAAGTGTAGGAACAGCCCCCTATTCCAAAGCTGACAGCCACATGCGTTTATGCACTGCTGTATATGTATCATAACACATGCTGATCAAATCTGCCTACGTGCCAAAAGTGGATTGCACCAGCCAGGACAAAAACGTAACTCACCTGAGCAATACATGAAAACCCGTTTAACTTTCAAACGAACTACTAGGCTATATGTAATCCAATAGCCGCTACTGCTTATTAGTGCAAGACTTCAAGTAACTATTCCACTTTGATTGTCACTAGTAACAAATATTAACTAAATGTCACCAAAGTAGCCATTTAGCCGTTGCATATGTGCATGAAGCAAATAACAAATCACATAAGAAATGTTTCTAGCAAAAATAGTTCTTAGTGAATAGTTCAACGCCTCTACTGTAGTATCTTATGAGTGATTTAGTTAATAATAAAATATTAAAATGCATTTGCCACTATTTGATTAATCATTTGAGTAACATAATAAATAACAAACAAAACTACTAGTGCCATGAAATGCATACTAGTTAGTCTAAATTAATTTAACCAGTTTATCTCCATGGATTTTGGAAGGTAAATTTCCAAGAGCAAGATGAAGCTCTTCAGACCTGCACAGTCTGCTACGGATTCATCTTCACTGCTCCTGCTTTTCTTAGAAGTTAAAATGTACATAAAATGACGCTTACGGTTTTATTTTCTTACCTCTCAAATCCAGTAAATGCTGTCAGTTCGAAGGAGCCTGAAGATTACAAAGTAGGGTACAAAAAGCGCTTGGCTGCATGAAGCCTGCAAAACAAAACTGTTCCCGAAAGCCTGGTCAGAGTTATTGTCTTAACTACATGGGGTTTCTTTCAGAGTCTTATATCCAAGCCAAAGCACAATGACCCTCTTTCAGAGCAGAATCCAGTCATGGCTGTCGTGTTGTATTCACAGCTACTTAACACTAAATTTAGGATGGAGATATTTTTCAAAATATATTCGTCTTTGTTCCACAAAAGCAAGTCATATAGGTGGTGTGAGAAAGTAAATATTGAAAGCTGCATATATTGTGTCCAAATAATGTTTCATCTTCAAAAGTGAACTCTGATCTTAATCAGTCTGATTATTAATAGCAATATCTAAACCCAGAAAGCTTTGTTGCAAGCTAATCAATTAGCAACAATTAACACAAGAAATTAAACCTGTGTAAACATTTAAACATGAAATGCGTCTTTTTGCTTTGCTTTTTTTTCTTTCTTTTTTGCACGTGTGTTTTAATCCAACATGAACTTTCAATGATTTGCCCTAATCATCACATCATTAATACCTGCACATCCTTCATCCAGACATTACTGACCCTGTGCAACTTCTGCTGTACAACATCTGACTGTGATCCAGCGCCATCCAGTGTTGCATCACAGAAAATCAGGACGCAATATCACACTTGAAGACCTCTAGTGTTTACTGGGATCATTACAATTCAATTCATTACAATGCAATTCTTTTTCTTTTCTTTTTTTTTTGCATAGAGAATACAGTGAATGGGTGGAGACAGGCCTCTTGAGGCTACCACCCTTTCTAAAGACACTGTATTCAACCCCAGTGAAATGTGAGAATATATTTAATGTGGTCTCACCATTTTCCGACAGTTCTGAAAGCCTTTAGGAGTCATGCATATTTTTAGCAAAACAAATTTTAATATTAAATAGGAGATTGAGAGTTTATTCCTATAATCGTATGCAATATACTAATAAATAATTAGCTAATATTTCTAGGAGATTAAATATTTAGGAGCAATATCCCAGCATCAAACGCCTTTAATCATGCAGGGTGTATTACACAGGAGTAAAATTTTACACGTGCTTAAAGAGTAAATATGATGTTTATGTTAATTATAAGATATTTGTTATGTCATATTTGGCTTGCTGTACGCAAAGGAGGGGCTCAAGGATGAGCACCAATTTACTCCCTATGAGACTACTAAATGGATGAAGATAGCTACTGCACCGTATATAGGGCAGAATATGTTAATGGAGGTGGGAGAGAGAAGAACTGTTGCTAAAGTGAGGCAAGCAGCAGCAGAACATCAGATAAGCAGCTCCTTCTGAACCCATAAGAATTTTATTTAGAGGCAAAACACTGTAATAAGAGGGCTTTGTATTTATACTTTGGCACTGCAGAGTTATTTCAAGCTTTAAATTGTCTTATCATAACATGCCATGCCTTTAATGAGTTATCACAAAATAACACTGTATATACAGCTATATATGGCTTTCATCGCCCACATACAGCAGCTACCAAAACTCAACAAAACTGTTCAACAGTGAACATATTTAACACCAGCACAGTAAACGCATAACCTGACTGTAGTTAACTAACTTTTACATTAAAAAGCCACTGAAAACCAACCCCCACGTGAATTATTAATAATTATATATTTCCCATTTATAGCCTACATGCTAACCACGTAGATGTCTTTCACTTCAGCAATATGCATACGATTCAAAATCTTATATATTATTTATTTAGCCTAGAACCCATTAAAAGTATTATTTTTAAAATAATAGCCTATGAGAAATTGCAAAATAGGGCAAGGCACTCCAATCTCTGTAACTAAACAGTCTTCTCTCGTAGTTTTGTTTTCCGCGTTGTGACAACGTTGGTTTTAAGTGTTTGTTCTTAAAGTCTTGGGATTTTATACTGTTCATAGTCAGTAAACTGTGTGTCAGGAGCCGTTTTTATTTTGTGAGTAACACACAGTTACCTTCACTTGTTGTTTGACGCCAAAGGACTTGACTGACGCCTTCTTGCGCTTTGGGTTTTTAACAAAAGATAGGGCGGGGTTTAGTGAGGTTCAATCATCTGATTGGCTGGAACTGACAGCAGACAGGAGGAAAACACAGCAAAGCGGCCTCTGATTGGATGACGGGTTTGTATCAAAGTGAAAATATGTGTCTCGAGCTCTTTACTGTTGCCAGGGCGTCAATGGCGGAACTCCGCGGCAGAAGTTAATATGACACAAGACAGGATCGCTTAAGGTAACACAGCAAGAATGCCTCAATAAAGCTCGTGTTTTTTGTTAGAGTTTATCTTTCAGTGCTAAGTCAGAGATGCTGTCTTGGTTTATGGGTGGAGCGGTTTGAAGAGCTTACTGTAAAACTGTAGATGAGTTAAAGTGATGAGTGTTGGATCCTCACAGAAGAGACACGCGAACTGATGCTTTTTGAGTTTTAAAATAATTACTAAATGTTTTAGTTGCTTTTTATATATTTATATATACATAGCTGAAATTGATGTTTAATATTTAAATACATGCACTGCTCTTCTGTCGTCTGACTTTCATTTCTACTGTTTTGGACATGTGTAAACATGTTGAGTGTGCACGATGCATCAATGTGGCCCATAGAGAACTACTGCACTTTGTATAACTGTTCTGTTATGCTTGGATGGGACCAAAAGAGGAATACGTGTTTTTATGTAAAGCTGATGGGCAGCAGAATGCAAAAGCAACCTCTGATAGTTTATAAACACTTTCTGTGTTTAAATGCATCTTATGTATTTCATCTTAACAACAAAAGGCCCTTTAAACCACGGCCCTTATCAGTGAACGGTCACAGATTGTGAAGTAGGACACATGATCCTCAGATCAGAGACATCTCTCACTGGAATTCCCAACATTGTCTTTTGGCAGCAGAATTTTTTTTTTTTTTTGCCTTTGAATCTAGGTCGTTCATGTCCCCTCTGACAGTTAGCCAGTCCTCTGCTGTTCTCCCTGATGAATTCACTTGTGGGAAAGGATTCTGGAAGAGCCATAGATAATGTAATTGCTTGGCTTAATGCTCTTTGCCTAGATTACAAAGCTCAGTCTGGATGAGATCCCTGCTGCTAAATCAGAGGATTAGAATGTGATTTTGGAGAACCCCTCCCTTTGCCCTGATCATTAAATTTCAGCATTTCATAAAGCGCCCCTGTTGCAACTCATAACATTTTTCAGGCATTGATCATGAGGTAGATGAATGTGGAAACTCACAGGCTTGTTGGTGCAGGTCGCATTGTGCTATTTAGGTTTCTCTCTCACAGGTGTATGGATGAAAGGGTGTTTACGAGAGTTAAGCACAGGTCAGCATCTTTGTGTTAAACAAATGTAAACTGAATAGCTGCCAATCCACCTGTCCGCTATTTGTGTGCACAAAAAGGCAGCTGTTCTCCTGCACAATGACACCACTGTTACACAGGCACTGCTGCACAGAAGTTGAGTTGAAGTTTTAGTTCGGGGTAGGTTGGGTCGTGCTTGAGATTTGAAGCCACATGGGCACTTATAAGCAAAGTGCAGTTGCTTTCGCTTCATCTTCAACGGAAGTGGTTTCATTGTAGCATGCTAGCCTTAAAACAGATCCCCTTATCAGTAAAGACACGAAAGCTGTTTATTAACATAATACTTCATAATACATAATACGTTTTCGCTTCAAGGTCCAGATTTGACATCAAGTGGAGACCCAATATAGTAGATTGATTTATTAAGAGAGTAAACAACAATGTTCACTTACTAATATTAGCATGAGCTGCAAATGATTAGCTTTTCGGTTGATAAATCAGAAAATGAGCTTCTTAAGTGTTTCAAATGTTTACATGTATATCATTCACTCTCAGAAAATAAGTACAAAAGTTGTGACTGGGGTGATACCTTTTCAAAGCGTACGCTTTTGTACCTTTTAGGCACTAATCTATAGGTTCCCAGCATCAACCCTTTACCCTTTTGAACCTTTTTCATGATAATAGTTGTGTTACAGTTATTGTACTTGACAGAGCAAACAATAGGTCAAATCTATTTTAGGAAGTTTTGTGGGTTTGCCAAAATAACGTCACGTTATTAAATATGATTTTAAAAGTATGCATGTTTTGCGGCATTGATTTTAGCATCGGTTGTGTTCTCTGTTGTTGTAGACCCTATCAGAGATATAGATCTGTGCATCATTTTTGTGTGGCTCGCACATTTGTCATCTAAACCTGAACTAGCACAAACATAGCAGGCACAGCAGTTTGTCGAGTGTCATACAGATTGATGTCATCCTATGAAAAAAAAAACATGGCGCTCACTGTTGTGCTGCTCTTTGACTCACCGCTTCAATTTAGTGATGCGAGTTTACAGGACACATCTCATCAGGTCATGATTTTGCACTACTATGACAGTTTAACATGGATGTGGTTTCTCAAGGTTATAGAGTCTGAACCTTTTAGTCATAACTATACACGGCTGTGTCATCTTCTTCTACAGATAAGGCTGTGTATTCGTTGTTATGATTCAAAACACACTTCCTCGCATCCACATGACATGGAAACGATGGCCTGATGGTTTCGTAAAGTTACTTTTTTTTTTTTTTTTTACGAGCTTGAAGAGCAGCCTCTGTTTTTTTGACCTGTGTGGAATTTCGTGCTGTTGTTATTATTTAAAGCTTTGTTTAACGTGACATTTTCCCGAGTAGGCGTGTTTTGGTTTCAGCCTTTCTCTCGAAAGATTTCTAATCACGTAAATGATAAATCCAGTCAAAGAAAACCTTATCTCTATCAGTGGACGTGTTTTCTTACACTTTACCTCGATATTTGTGCATTTGCAGAGGTCAACAAGGATGTCAATAGAGGCAGAGGCGTTGCTGCAGGAGGCGAAGGAGAGCATTGAAGCAGCCCAAAACTACAGGAGCGAGTTACAGCAGAGACTGCACGGACTCAGCCAGGCACGCAAACAGGTACGGCCGCTGAATAAATAGGTTCCCAATAACAAGCAATGTGTCAGTCCTTGCCAAAACTGCTGTGCAACGCGACACAATAACAGCCAATCAGAAAATGTTTCATATATACAGTAGTATTTAATAGTTTACAGTGGGTGGAGCTTCCCAGGGTGACACTGCAGAAAGAGACTTGGCTTTTATTTAATTCAGAATTTAATTGGGGACATCTTACAGAAAGCTGCATTGGAAAACAATTTTGCCACCTAAATTTCAATTTCAAATGTAATCTGGGTTAATGTTAAGTTAATGTTATTCCACCGTGGTCTTTAAAATTAAAACTGAGAATTTAAAATTGTGTTATTTTAGTAATATTTATGTAATAATATTTATCAATATTTTAAATTAGATTTTTTTTTTCCAAATTGTTTTATTAAATTGAACAAAAACTACTACTTCATAGTTAGTGTGTATATTTACATGCATATATATTTATATTCATATAATTTATATGATACATAAATGTATTTAATATATAAATATAAAATTTTTCTTAAATGTATACTTGTGTGTGTGTGTGTGTGTGTGTGTGTGTGTGTGTGTGTGTGTATTTATAAATGCATAAATAATTCAGCACACATATATATATAACGTACTGTACACAAAAATGTTAGTTTAGTCACTAGTTTTAACAACACTGGAGATGTGTCAAATACAATAAATATGGCTATTTGTATAGATTAAATATTACACCCATCCATTCAGTTATGAGTGACACATAACCCTGGCAGGAATAGAAATAGAAGTAGCTGAGAATAATCTTATCTCTTTTACTTGCTTCTTGTCTCAGTCATGGCTAGCTACGATAAAAAACTGATTTACGTGGACGAGATCACCGTTTTCTCTTTATCTCATCCCGTCTGGTTAGGACACATTGTTCCAGACCCATGGAGACAGTAATGAAATTGCTATTGATCACACCCAGCGTGCGCTGCTGCCTAAAATAATACAACAGCATCATTAAACACAGGGTAGACAACAGCAGAAAGATTTCAGCTTCACAAAGGTAGTGGTTCCCTACACAGTAACCGAAGAAAGCGACATATGTGGGTGTTTTTAAAAGAGCAAGGGTAAATGATAGTCCCGCTGTCTCATGCCAGGAAGCCTGTTGGTCAGCACAGAAGGGCTGATTCATGCCGCACCTCTCCCGGGGTGGCTGTAGGATGTAAAGCCGGCCCTGCTGCTCGCTGTTATCTTCAGACTTAGCTTCTGGCATCTTACCCAACTTCCTCCTCCCCCCACCTCCCAGAATGCCTCTTTCAGAGCGTAAACAAGGCTGTAATTTCCTGCTCTTCATATGAGACAAGTCCGAGAATGGTTATGCTCTCGCTCCTCACATCCTGCTCCGAAACAGAGAATTAAAAACAAAAACTTTTAGGATCATTGAGTAGTGATTGCATGCTGCCCTACGGTGCTGTGATTAACCTCACAGCGTGTGCAGCTGTCTGAGGGAGATCCCATATGTGCATCCCATCTGATATGATCATATCGCATCCTCCGTTATTCACAGCAAGGACACAACATTTGCGCTCAAACTAAATTTTTCCGCATGAGTAGAACTTCTGGAAGCATACAGTTGAAGAGGCTCGTCTGTTTTGAGATTTTTAATGTATTGAAAGAACTTCCTGGTCAGTGGTTTAATGTTGTATCTTTCACATTAGCTGTTTCTAGTCTACTTCCTCTTTAAATGTGACACTAGGTCTCAGCAACAGAGGCTTCCTTAAAACCTACAAATCGCCTCTGTTTCCCAAAGCCTGTCACCCACTAGACCAGAACACGGGAAGCACGTTTGAGCTAAAATAGCATCTTCTTATAACTTCTTATAGAAATCAAGTGTTTGCAAAAGACGACTGAAAAACGGTCAAATTCCAACACAACACAGACTGTTTCGT
>JAUMHQ010000052.1:2278807-2302300 GCA_032361165.1 Enteromius paludinosus | reverse complement strand
ACAGACAGGGCTTAGCCTAAACCAGGATTAGGCCATAGTTCAAGAAAGACAGTAAGTAATGCTTTTTAACATGCCTTAGAAAAATAAAAAACATTACAGGGTGCACCTTGAGCCAGTGCAAGTTTATTTCAGTTGAAACAGCTCACACTTGCATTTTAGTCTGGGGCTAGGTTTAAGCCTCGTCTGTGAAACCAGGGGTTAAAGATTAACTTTAACTGAGTATTATATTCTGGGAAAATTAATCTAAATGCACAAATCAGGGGAAAATACTATCAAATATCTAAATATGTATATTACAATTAAATTCAGTTCTGTGGTTTAGTTTACATTCCTATCAAACTGCATTACAAAGTTACCAAATTTGCCGTTTTACCTCATTTGCAGCAGCTGCCATTGGTGTGGGATGATTAACTGAATCTCCCATTGAAATGGCTAATCTCAGATCTTTCTGAATGTGTTTCAGGTAGTAATCAGGTTTGAAGTTGCCCTGCAAGATATCTGAGGGGAAACAGATCATGTGTTAAATAAACAAGCTCTAATCTAGCATCATTTTAACAGCTCCAAAGTTAAACTGTCATACTGTGTTGCCTCTTATAGTCATCAGTTTCCAATGAAGTTTTGCAATAGTTCGGTAACGATCCTTTGAAAGAATTGTGCAATGAATGACTAAATAAGCATCTGAGTGGACACTGATTGAGACCAAAGGTTATGATGTCTAAGAAGCACCGTGCTACAAAAAATGGTTCATGGCAGGAAGATTCAAATCTACCAACACTTTTTGTCAGTATCATAAAAACGTTAACAAGTAAACCTACTCTGGCATTTCTGGTCCACAAATGTGCTTGCCATTTGTCCTTGGCAAAGAATATCCAAGAATGTTTGTTGTGACTGTCCCGTGGCCTGTGCCAAGGTCAATCCCTCCGCGATGGTTGCCATGAAACTGCCTTGAACCATGTTAAGGATCAGCATCATTCTCGCAGCATTTCCTGCTTCCCCTGCTTTGATGGTAAAACAAAGTTAATATCACATGGAAACATCTACCTCGAATGCAGCCACACGGTGCGACTGAAAGGTCATAGTACCTATAAAGAAAGACGTCTTCCCCATGGCCTGGAAGCAGCTGCTACAGTCTTCATAAACACTGCGGTCTCCTGCAGCAACAATCACCAGCATGCCGTCATTGGAAAGCTGCTGGCTGCCCGAAACTGGAGCTTCTAGGAATCTGCCGCCTCTGGATGTAATGACCTACAGATTCAAATGAACCTTAGTTATGGAGCTCACCCACTAATGGCCTGAAAGACCAGCCCGGAGGTCGCTGGTTACCTGTGCGAGCTCTGTGATGGTTTCTGGATCAACGGTTGACATCTCCACGTAACACTTGCCTGGCCTGATTCCCTGTAGGACTCCGCTAGGACCTAACACAAGCTATCAGGAAATAAACACTGTAAATGTAAAATCAAAGAAAAAGCAGCTTGACAGATTGAAAAAAAATAATTCTATTTATATACAAAACTTTTGACCTACATCTCTGGCAGCTTTTGGGTCTGATACACAGGAAAATGTGATATCGCACATGGACACAACTTCTGCTGGTGTTCGCCCTAATCTTGCACCTTCTTGGATGAACAAATCACACTGGAAAATGAGAGGGGAAAAAAAAAAAAGTTAAAAAAAATCCTTCAAAACAGTCACTTTGTGTAACTTAAGAAGCAACCATACTTAAACACCTTTGATTCTACCTTTTCTGCCGTGCGATTCCAAACAGTCACAACATGCCCCATCTTCAACAAATTAGAAACCACACCACTTCCCATCAGTCCAAGTCCAAGGAACCCTATCCTGTCATGAAAACAAATAACGCAAACATTACAGGTACATTGTCAGCGTATTGAATTTAGTGAATCATTTAACATTAGTCATGCAATATATATTATTTTTATGTACTAAAAAGCAGCAGCTCATAAGAGTATGTGTCTGTTAACTGCGCTGGTAGTGTGGCGCACTTGTTTTTGCATGCAGCCAAACAAAAACACAGGTCAATGCAACAGTGGCATCTGCAGGACAGGAAGAACTGCACAAATGTAAAGCAGCAAAACAAACAAACATAATACACAATATGTTTTACATTAAAATCTGTGTGAAATAAAAATCGACAACTGTCAGTGTTCATTTCTGAATAAAACGTCTACTTTACTGCATCCAAACAATTCGCAGTAGGAAAAAAAGCCATGCCCTCTACTCTCCCCAGTCATTATTCTGTTTCTTCCAGAAGTACATCAGAATACAGAAGTAAAACTGGTCACAACGTCTGGTTCACAGACAATCTAAAACCTTTTCTGGTAAAGTCATTCAATACTAGATGAAAAAAATGATTAAAATGAGAAATGTCTCAGAAATTACAATTACTAAAACTGGTGAAAAAAACAAACCCTGGACCTCCAGATTTGTAATCATATTTTTCTTGCCACTAAAAACACGATCTTTTCTTATTACCTTTTGTCTGTAGGTGTGATGCTGCCGTTGATGGCTGTGCTGTCTGCCGCTTGAATGGATGTGGATCCTGTGTCCTTTTCAAGAAGACGACAGACAATTGTTAAAATGACCAAGCAACACTAGCTGGCTGATTAGCAGGTTAATGAAGAAACCCTAGACGGCGCTCACCTCCTCGATTATCTTTAAGCGTTTGGTGATGGGCTCCATCGATGAAGCTGGCTGTAAGGAAAAAGGGACATTTTCTTGTCAAAGTCAATTCAGCAGATTCATTTTAGTCTACAAATAGCAAACATTCTTGCACTCAAAAGGATCCTAGACACACATTTTTTGAAAACACCAAGTACAGAGCCAGGGGAGGAAAACCAGGTGGAAACCTTTCGGCCCAACAGTCACAACTGATCTTAAGTGCACGTTATTCATTGCTCTGTCGGCTCCCAGTAAAGGTGGCACTTATATTATCCTCTGCTGTTGTCACGCAGCTCTTTCTGCCATATCTGATGCGAGAGCCAGGAGCGAAGCCAGTGTTAGGAACTGAAAGTCAAGTTATCATGCTCAGCCACATGCTCCGTTTCAGTTTAACTGAAACTTATACAGGGCAAGAAACGGCTGACGCAGCCTTTACGAACATTTTTGAGAAAAACCTCAGGCAATTAAGATCTCAGTGGGTCCTTTTTGGAGATATAATTTTAAGATCAATTCGTTTCTGACTGTGGTGCCTGAAAGCAAAAGGGCAAAAGGACAAGCAAGGAGGAAATGTTCCTCTGAAGAGGAAGTGCCAAGAAGAAAGGAAGAGTCATTTAAACAGTTTGTTGCTTTAACTGGCACATGAACAGAAGCACAAGAGTACTTTGGCTGGGCGTCTTTGCTGGCTGAAAACAAGCTTTTCCGACCTTTTTTCCTTTCAATCCAATTAATTATTCAGACACGCTAGGCACTAGCATGTAACAAACTGTAGCCAGAGTCCAAAATGTACTTTTTGCCACATCTATGGCCATAAATGTTATATTTATTTTAAATATTTTTTAAATAAAAAAATATATATATTTCTGACCATAGTTTGTAGCTCACAAATACTGTAAAATAAAAATAAATAAATTGTCTGTCACCCCTTTTTGTGCACAATATTGACAACAACCCAATAAAATGATTGCAGGCAAAACCTCCTTCGCATTAACAGGCATACGTATAGACATAACTGTCTCTTATCCAAAAGTCAATTTTCTGAAATACTAGGGATGCTCATTTCGGTTATTTCTCGTAACCGACAACCGGCACTCGCTAACCGATTATTAACCGTTAGCTAACAACATTATTTTAAATGAGAATTGAATTCAATTAGAAAGGATAAGCGCCTGTGACCCGTTAAAATAGTAATATTTGTTTTCTGCGGATTTGTTGTGCATGCGCAAAAACTAGCAAACAACAGAAGACAAAGAAAACGAAAGAAAAAAAGTTAGTAACAGTGACCCAATTAATATCAACCATGGCAACATCCACAAAACTAAGTCTTACCACTTTCTGACATGACAGGAGTCCAATCGAGGCACGAGTTCTGTCATCAGACCTTCATTAACCGACAGCAGCACGCGCGGGAAGCGGAGAATATGAATCACGCACAGAACACAAAACTGACGAGAACTAATAAAACTTTCAGATGACACGCAGCTCATTTATCCATCACTATAAGTTCCCCAAAACACACATTAAAACACCTGGTAGATGCGCGTTTGTGCTTCAGGGTGGCTCTCTTCAGCAGTGTGTGACGAGTCCTGTTCCGTTCACACAGCGCGTGTGTTCCGAGAATGCGGTTGTTAGTTCTGAACATTTCCCGGTGAGTTCCGTTACAGAACGCGGTTGTCACTCCCTGTACTCAACAACTGTATTCTGCTGCTGTGTGATCGTGGCCAATAAAATTAGATTTGATATAGACTATGAGTAGGTAAATAATGAAATAAACCATTTAACTGATTGTATTAAACGGTCAAAATTCAAATCTGTCAGTTAACGGTTAACCAGTTAAAATGAGCATCCCTACTGTGAACATTACGTCTCAAAAGTTTGAAGTCAGTAATATTAGTCTCTTATTCCAACCAATGCTCCATTTATTTGTGCCAAAAATACAGTTACTGTAATACTGCATATTATTACAATAAAAAAAAATAAAAAATAAAAAAATAACATATATATATATATGAAAATGTAAATTATTCCTGTGATGGCAAAACTGTATTTTCAGCACCATTACTCCTTCAGTGTCACATGATTCTGAAAAAATCATTTCAATATGCTGCTCAAAATCCATTATTAATGTTGAAAACAGTTGTTGCTGCTGAATTTTTAATAACCATGTTACTATTTGCAGTTCTTCAGAATCTTTTTTTGAACAGAAAGGTCAAAAGAAAAGTAACACCATGAAAGTCTGCCATTAGATTAATGTGCCCTTGATTAATACAAGTATTATTTTGCTTTCTAAATTATAAATCTAACCGATTTGAAACTTTTAAAATGGTAGTGTAATTTATTGTCTACTTAAAAAAATAGGATAAAAAAATAAAGAAAAAAACTTATTTTGGACCCTGACCACAGCCGAGACAAAGACCTTCTACAAATCCATAGCCAAAAATGGTTGAGTACATGTCAGCTCACATTCTCAGATGATCAACCAATAAGCTTGACGTTGTCTGTCCCGTTAGGTAACAAAAACGGCCATGCTGCAGATTCGGCCGACTAGCATTGCCAGAAGCAGTTTGGAGGGGAGGATATTATTCAGAAATTATTAGAGCAGCCATTGTGTGCAATGTGCAAGAGACAAGGGTAAGGTTGCACTAACTAGAAAATCATTCAGCATCCCAGCAAAAAGTCTTCTTACCTTCTCAGACTGGCTGAGCAGAAAGTGATGAAAATGTGGGTCATCCTTTACTGGCTATAACGGAAGAGAGTTAAATTGGAAACTATTCTCCAAAGAGACTTGCTGACCTGATAGTTATTTCATCTGCAACTAATTACAGCGACATGGTGAGAGGTGCAACTATACAGTGAAGGACATAATGACTTGCATTTTGAAAGCGAGGTGTTTTCACACTAGCCGTGCAGCTGCTGTGAAAGTTCACAGCTGTAACTGCACCAAAATCAGCCGGTGGGGTAAGTCTTATCGAGAACTACAAAAGGGCATATGTGCAGCAGATCCCATAAGAGTGCAGAAGCAAACTGTGAATGTAACCTACACTGCTCTCCCATTTGAATCCTGATACTGTTCCAGCGACCAGCCGTCGTACTGAGGATGGCTCTGGGTCAGAATCAGTCTGTTCCTTAAGGGAAAGAGAGACACATTCACTGTGTGTACAGAATGGCTATACCTCATGAAACAAAGCCATAAAATAGCTGCATCTAGAGCCAGTCGAAATACGGCACTGGTCGCACTGCAAAAGATGACATCAGTCTCAATGAATGGGTGGGTCGCGCTTGACAAATCCACCTCTAAAACATACAATTGTAACCCGACTCCACAGCAGGTGCAACAGCAAATGGCCTTAGCAAAGGACTTTGATGAAGCTGACAAAAAAAAAACGTGTTGGGAAATGACCTAGCCTTTCCCCTCCACAACGGGATTTAATGGCAAAGCATTATTTTCCTACCTTGTCCGACGAGCCACCCTTGAAGGCATCTTCGTCATCTTCTTCAATGATCTTCATTGGTTTAGCTGCTTTACGCCCTTTATCGGACTTGCTTTTGTCATCAGAGTGTGCCTGTAAAACAAAGTTTACACGACGTGAGGATTTTTTTTCTGAAATACCACCAGGTGAAATTCGAAGGACCTGTTAGCTGATACCAACGCATTTTGGTTGTCAATAAGAAGTGGCAACATAGAGAGGCGTGTATGGAAACCAGGTGTTTATGTGGAATTTACCCTCCACTAAAAAAAAAACTAACATTTGACTCACAATTCTTTGTACATTGCTTATTACATCTGACATGATGATTTAAAGAGACTCCAGATCTTCTAATCTGATAACTGATCTCTGGCTAATTTGGTTCTTCAAACAAATTTGCATATTATATGTAAATAAGTATACAGAGTTGTCCGGAATTACTGCGTGTTCCCACAATCCCTGAAAAGGGCAGATGTACCGATACTCAAAACCACAATGCAGCAATTGACTGGTGACGAGAAAGCAATGTGACATCATTTCTTAAAAAAAAAAAAAAAAAAAAAAAAAAAAGAACAATGGACTTTTATAAAGGAAACAGCCAAGCGAACAAATCCACATAAATGTTGTAATAGATCAAATTAAATGAAAAGCTAATTGCAACACTGAAATAAAAATGTAAAGCCTGTACAAATACTAGAAATCTTGAATATAAATAATTGCAAAATTATGTAAAAACATAGGGTTATCTGCACCTCCTGCGCTCCCATAATAGCGGTCACCAGTCCAATTAATGCACGGCTCAGATGAACTGTATAGCATGCGTGTAAGATGCCAGAACAATTATAGAGTAATTATTTCATCAATAATAAATCCAGTAAAATGTGTCAATGGTATTAGGGCTGCACGATAACAGAAAAAATTATTATCACGATTATTTTGCTCAAACTTTTTATCACGATTAATAATGACGATTATTCCTTTGGTAATTAACTTTTATTCACTTGTGCATTCTTATTGCACTTTAGAGCCACAAATAAAGAAAAATAAACAAACCAAACGTAGAATGGAGAGTTTTTCTTATCTGTGAAGAAATATAAATATAGCGGTGTAAATAAATAAAATTTAATTGCCTCTTTTACATCAACTTGTAACTAACGATCGCACTTCTTCACCTTCCTCACGTTGCTCCAAGTCAAGCCTGTAATCAGCGGTAAATTCATCAGGTGCGTGATCTTACATTGAGCCGCATTCACTACGCAGAGCCGTTGTTCACAGATGAGCTGCGCAAATTCGGGTTCATTATCAGCGTGATTTTGTGGAGCTCGTCAGAGAATAACGGCTCTGCGCAGTGACTGCGGCTCAATGTAAGACCACGCACCTGATGGGATTTTCCTCTGATTACAGGCTTTACTGACGAGACGCGCAATGATTATCTCTGCTATTGACTTCTACTGCTTCAGAAAGCACTTGCAATCTGCGCAGTACAATCCGTAAACTCCGCCCATACAAAACTGTGTGGTCTTTATACTGTTAAATCGTGACGACATTTAATAACTGATCGTGGGTCATGAATATCGTTATCGTGATAAAAATACAATTAATCGTGCAGCCCTATATGGTATTATATAGACTACGCAAACACTGTAATATTCCTTTCAAATTGATTTTTTAAAATTATATTCCCAGGACCAGTACGATACTCCTGTAACAAAATAGTGTTGGCTGGGACAAATTGTAAATAAAAAGATGCAATCTATTCCTGTTCCTGAGCCGGTTTAAGTTTAAGGTAAGTTTATTTAAGGTGGTTAATTTAGTTGTTTTACAGCTGGTATTAAGAGGCGCAGAAGTGGACAGTGCTGAATACAGGTGTGAACTGGGTCTAAACATTTTGATCTGGTTTACGTTCCACATGTCGAAGCCTTTGTGGTGTAGGCGCTCACGTGATCGAATATGTTCGAACAGTCACAAAATATCGGCTATTGTGAGGAAATAAGGGGAGGACACATTTAAGATGCAGTTTAACACCAGCCACAGAAGTCTCAGCTGACCACTTGCGATCAGATCACGGAAAAGCCGAGGTGGAAGTTTGTGACCAACCTGATCTTTCCCCTTGGCCTTCTTTAGATACTCCTCAACTGCATCAACAGCCTGCTGGAAGCGCTTGCCTTTGTTTATCTTGATCATCTCCTCTTTGTGGGGGTGGTAAGGCTTCAGCTGCTCTACCTTTATCCAGGCGCTAAAAGGGCAAGGCATACCAAAAGTCAACATCTGCTTGGTTTAACCTCTCAAATCCTCTGTAAACGAGAGGAACTGATGGTAAACGACTGCGGTGGTCTCTGTACTCACTGATCTTCAGTTCCAAAAAACTTCACGAAGAAACATTTTTTGCCTCTTGGCTTTTTCAGGTCCTTCGGAGGGCTGACGACCTGAAAACGCAATGGTTAGGGATCAGTAAAAGCAACAAACCAGCACACGAGCCAAAATACTGATACAGTAACAGCTGTATCCCAAACTCAGTGAACTGTCTACACAGAAAGCCTTTCGGGACTTGTTTTAAGGTTTAAATGGAAGCGTTCATGCTTTGGTTTAACTGAAAGCAGCCAAAACTCTTTTTTTTTTAACAGCCGGCTACTAGCTGACCTCAGAAACCAGCAGAAGTTCAACTCAATCGTTTCCATGAAAAGATCTTACCTTGCCTGGCCAAGGCGGATAGCGTCCAAGCTTACCCCTGAAACATATATTGAGACGAGAGGTTAGTATTTTAAATAAAACGTGACACGACTGAGCGCAAATTAACTGAAAGATCTCGTGCAGAGCTAGCTAACGTTAGTGTATAGCAAAACCCGTTTCGACCCCATCAGCAAACAGCCCCCCTAACTGCACCCAAGCATGTATTAAACTCGTAGTTTATATTTTTACACAACTAAACTCGAGACGAAACCCTCTTTTAGCGTTAAACGCACAGGTTTTCCCCAAAAAGCATATGAAGTAACGTTGAAACCATTTCGTTAGCTTCTATGCTAAGCTCTCTGTGAGTGTTTGGCTTGTCGACACATAAACTGGGCCATTTGATAGATTTTTAAGCAAAACATTTTGTTGCAGTCAGGACAAAATGCCTTTCACGCGCACGAACGACAATTTGACACTGACGTGGAATTAAATCGTTTAAAGTGGAAATTGTTGTCTTACCAAACCAGATCCCCGATCCTCAGATGTACGGTCGCCATCTTAAACTGTTAGTGAGAAACGTCGCACTGAATGCAGGGAATGAACACACCCACTACACCCATCTAGCCCTGCGAGCGACGCGACGCAACGCGACGCGACAGAAGCAGGACGCGCTCGTCTTGTTGATCAGTGGAGGCTGTTGTAGAGGGTTGTCGCTTACTAGACGTGCAATGACACTGACCCGCTTCATGTTTATTTAAACAGCAGGTTCTGAAGTAATACAGAGTTCCTCCAGTGGAAGTTCAGAGAAACAACTCGAAGAGAAATATTAATTTATAACTATAACGTAGTGCTGCCAAGCGATCAATCCCATCCCAAATGAAAGTTATATTTATATGTTTATATGTATTTATTATGTATATGTAAGTGCATGTATATATCTAAAAAAAAGTTTAAGAAAAATATTATGTTTACATATTAAATATATGTATATATATAATATAGGCTAAGAATATAAATGTATATAAGCTCCATATGAATATTTTCAAAATATATATACTGTATGTGTGTGTATTTTTATATACATAATAAATATACACAGTACGCAACAAAAACGTATATATATTTACTTAACTTAGCTAAATATTGTGTATGCAATTAGTCCTTTGACAACACTACAATTATATATACATGTAAGTACGTGTAAATATTTTCAAAATATATGCTGCATGTGTGTCTTATAAAAGTAGCCTAAATATACACAGCACACACACATAAGTAAACAAAAAATATTTTGAATGAGATTAGCCTAATCGTTTGACAGCACTAATATAATACACACACACATGTAGGAAGTATGAAGGAGAAAGGTACGTGTCATTGAAGCTTGGGAACAAATATGAGACGTGATGTGTATTGAAAAGTAGATAAAAGTAAGTTAAATATTAATATCATTTGTAATATAATTTTAAAAATATATTTTATGTACAAATTGAAATAATGTAAAAATCATGAAAAAATGAGTAAAAGATCTGGGAGAAAATGTTGAAAAAATAAAATAGCTTAGAAAAATTCAACATTTTATTCCAAATATGCATAAAAATGTAATTTGCAAAGCACAATAATATTTTGTGATGGAGTTAACACTGGCCTTATCAGCATTTGATAAAGCTTGTGAAAAAGTTTTGAAAATTGCAAAAATACTGCAGTTACTGCAGTTTAATAACTGTCCAGTTTTTAGTTTCGAAATGTCAAATAAATTCATGCCAAGTATTCAAAAAAATATTATTCTTAAACCGAATCATTTAAAGACTAAGTGTTTTATTTCTGTTTGTGTATTGTTTGGAAACCATTTACACCACAGATAAAATACCACATGTTTCGTTAAGGAGAAATGATTGTAAAGACAGCTTGAGCTTTTATTACTTCATGATAAATATGAAGGAAAAAGATCACAGTAGTCCGATTTATCCTCATTTCTTTTTTTTTTAATCTCAAATCAAACATGAAAGTGGAATAATCTGACACAAGTAACAAGTGCATAAAGAGACAGATAGGGCGGTAACTTTATCATCAAGGCACACATTTTATATGAATATATTAGATCCGATTGCAGTAAAACTGAACTATATTTCAGTAAAACATTCTCAAACATATCTTCAATGAAGATTCATAGTTATAGTGATAGAAACATTAACCCAAATTCAGCACCATAACCAAAGGAACACCATCTTGCATTGATATGCGAATGCATTTGAAAATAAATACATACTGTATTGAGAAAGTGAATATAAAAAGAGATTTCAACTGCAGTCTGGGAGCACGTTTCTTTCTGATTTTTAATCTGATAGATTCATTTGCCTCTGCCTGACAGCATGACGCCGAACTCCTGAATGCTGATCTCTTTGTTCTGATACTGCTGCAGCTGGCGGTTCGTGATGTTTCCAGCCCTCAGAGCATCTTCAATGGAAAACTTCTTGCCCGATTTTCTGTCATGAAGAACGGAGGACTCACCGTTCGGACCCTTGACTGTGATCTCCTCCCAGTCGCATTCTTGACTCTGAAGGTTGACGAACATTTTCCATTCGATGAGGCCGAGCTTGTAAGCCTCCTCAGGCCTCATCTCCTTCCCGGTGTCCGGATCGATGACCACAATCGAGCGGCGGAGGTGACTTTCCCGCTGCTCCCTCTTCACTCTCATTGCAGACAGACTCTTCTGAAGCTTTTCGATTTCTTCGTCTTTCTCGGTTCGCATGCGCTTGAGTTCATTGAGTTCTCTTTGCAGGGAATCCAATCGAATCTCCAGGTTCCTGCTGTTCTCCACCGGAGACGTCTCAGTGATGTGCCTGGTTTCTTTTGTCGTGATCTCGATCTCGGCTTGCAGCTTCCTTACTTCGTTCTGCAGGCGCTGGTTCTCCTGCTGTAACCTGTTGCTTTCGTCGCGAACGTAGTCGAGCTCTTTGGATGATTTTGTATTGGTGAACTCTATCTCTGAGAGCTTTGAGTTCAGGTTGATCACCTCTTGGTCCAGCTCACGGCGCCGCTTTTCCTCGTCTTCCAGGCTTTTCTTTAGCCTTATAATGTCCAACTCTGCCTCAGGGTCTCGCTCGACTTGAATTTTTTCAGTCCGCACAACTTTTTCACGCACTTCCGTTCTCTCGATAATTTCCTGCTGGTGCAACAAGGCATTGTACTCCTTCTCCAAGAGCATCCGCTTGTGCCTCTCCTCTTCAACCTGAAGACGTAGGATAGAGTGCTCTTTTTCTTGCTGAGGGTCCTGCTGGAGTACCACCTTTTGCTTTACTGTAACCCTTTCTCGGTTTTCCTTGTCTCTGATCTCCAGTTCGTTGAGTCGCACTCTCAGCCTCTGGATTTCAAGCTCAGCTTCTCTGCGGGCTCTGCGTTCTCGTTCCAGCTCCTCAAGCTGAATGTCATATTCAGCCTTTTGATGCTGCAACCTGATCAGCTCTTCCTTCAGGATCTCTCTCTGTTTCTGCTCATTGTTGATGTTTTGAGTGAAGGTGTCACATTCAGACCTCAAGAGTGGATCCTGCTCCATCTTCACGACTTCTTGCTGTACAAACTTCTCCCTCACCTGTGACAAGTCGATCTTCTTAATCCTGATCTTTTCTTCATTGGAGGCCCTGTCGTTTTCTAGGTCCAAACGTTTCCTCTGTTCCTCGGCCAGTTTGCGCTTGAGACTCTCGATCTCCTCCTTGGTCTTAGGATCTTCTCTGTACTGCAGGATCTCGTTTACAACCTCTCTGGTATGAATCTGAGGCTTGGTGTCTTTCCATCTTTGAATCTCCTCTTTGAGCTGGAGGATCTCCATCTCAAACTTCTCAGTTTGGTGGGTTTTGTCCACAATTTCATTCCGGAGCTTCTCCAGTTCTCTTTCTGTCTCTGGGTCAATCTTGTATTTAATTACCTCTTTGATGATCTCCTTGTATTCGATTTGTGGGCCTCTGTTTCTTAGCATTGTCAGTTCATCCTGGAAGGTCTTCAGCTGGAGCTCTGAATCTCTGCATCTTCTCTGCTGCTCCACCAGGTCAAGTCGAAGGTTTGCCACCTCCGCTTCTGCCTTCGGATCAGGTCGAACAATCTCGCGCACTTTCTCCTGAATGATGACCTTTGACTTCTCCTCCTCCAGGCTGGTAATCTTGCGATGAAGGTCCGTTTTCTCTCTCAGCAAGGAGCTGCGTTTGCTTTTCTCATCTTCGTATTGTCTTCTCAGGTTGTCTACTTCTCTCTCCAAAGCAATATCTTTCTCAACTTTCAGTACTTCTTTGATGGAGATCTTTTCCTCAGCCATTGCCTTTTCCTTTTCAAGACGCCTTAGTTTTTCCTGCAGGAATCGAAGCTCATCTTCCAGCTCCTTTCGGCTGTCTATTTCTTTTTGTTTCCTGTCAAGCAGTAGTCTGTACTCGCTCTCAAGTTGAGGGTCATTCTGAACCTTTATGACTTCCTCCTCCCTGATGATTTCCTTCTCCCTGCTTTTTTCCTCTGCAAGAATAGTCACTTGCTTTTGAATCTGAATGATTTCATTCTCTCTGACCATCTTCAGTCTCTTAAGTTCCTCTAGATCTTCTCTCAGCCTCCTGAGTTCTTCCTCCTGTCCCCTGTCCCTCTCAATGCGAAGCACCTCTTTGACAGTATACTGCTGAGCTCCCTCCTTCATTTCGGTCTCAATTCCACGCAGCTTTACATGGAGGGTGTCCAGCTCGCTCTCTAAGACACGAGTGGTCCTGCTTTCTTCCAAGAGCTTCTGCTGAACCCTGTGGTATTCTTCATCAAGTTGAGGATCATGCACCTTCTTGATGAGCTCTTTCTTAACGATCGTGTCCTGCGGTTTTTGGCCCTCTAGTAAATAGATGTCACTCTGGACCGTCTGAATTTCTCTTTCCAGTTGGTCTCTCCGCTGAATTTCCTCCTGAAGCTGTTTCCTGATTCTCCAGGGCTCTTCTCCTGGGGCTGAGGATCTCACCGTCTGAACATTTTGCTGCATTATTGTAACTTCTGGTTGCTGTAAAGAGTTGCAAAAATATTGAATGTGTTAAAAAGCTATTCTTATGCCACCCTCTGGTTATTTTCATGCATGGTGTCTGTTAAAAGTGTTTTACCTGGTTAAGAAGGCTTTGAGCAAACTCTAGGTTCTGCAGCCTCTGTTTGTTCACAGCATTCGCTTCAGTGAATTTGGTCTCAATTGTAGATTCCTTTAAAACACAACAATCATGTTTAAACTTTTTAACAGTCAAAACTCTCATTAGAAGGCATACTAATTACTTGATCCAGGCAACATTCACCTCTCTCTTCACTTTCATGGCAGGAGATTCAATTCTGCTCCTTTTGTATGTCTGAGGAACCAAGCCATCTTCAAGGTCAAGGATGGATTTAAAACGCTCCGCTTCATTTTCGTAGTCCTGAAAGCCACAACACAAAAGAGTTCACATGGCTTTGCATAAACACGATAGTAGGATAATGCTCTGCAAGTAATACACTGTGGGTTTTGTACCTTGACTGCTTGCTGATAAAGCTGTGCGTTTCTAGACACATTGTTCAGGTCTGATTCCTTCCTCGTGATGTCAGAGAGCAGATTCTGTAAATTTCAGACATAGTTTTGGTAAATAAAAGTGTAAATTGTAATGTAATAACGCAATTGTTGTAAAGACCGAAGTGGCGAAATTCATACTCTTTGATTTCTCAGTTTGTCATCAATCTGCCTGACGTCATCGGTTTCACGTGGTTCATAGTTTGGTAGTCTAGAAAGCCAGCTGTTAAGGTTGTCAAAATCATTGTGGTAGTTGGCATAGGCGGTTTTGGCTCTTTGCAGACATTGTGACCTGTAAAATGAAAACATGGAAAATAATTATAGATGCTGATATTTTGGTGTTAAAAATCACTTTCTGTAGGAGCTATGCTTTAGAAATAAGAACATATCTATGTGATATAAACAAGGATAGCACTTTACAATTAGGTTCAGTTAATCAACATTACATACATTAGATTTCATAAGCATGATTTCACAATGAACAATAGCAAATTTATAAATGAAAACAAAGCAATACAGGCTCTTCTTGACAAACAATGCAATATTAAATGCAAGGACATTATTATTTAAATGGATATGAACTCACCTTGCTTCAACCTGTCTGTTCAGGTTGTCAAAGCGCTTGGTGAGTTTCTGAACTTCAGCCTCCTGCCTCTCAATATCAGGGCAATGTTCTTGCACTTTGTTGGCCATGTTGCTGCAGCTGGCCTTGGCATCTCTCAGGTTCTGCTCAGTCTCTGTGACAGTAGATCTTTTGCTCCTCAGCTCAGATGCAATATCCTGGAGACAGGAGTACAAGATATATTAATAGTAAATAAGTTAATAGTATTTAAGTTCAGTAAGATAGTTAATAGTTAGTAGTAAGAAAAACAAAGTGGCATGGATTCCTAAACTTACCGCCAACTCACGCTGGGTCTTCTCCAGTGAGGTGGGGTCGGATGGGGCGACCTCCTCTCTTGCCAGTTTGTTCTCATAAGAGGACAGCAGAGCTTTGCCATTCTGCAGAGAATTCTCCAGCCGATAGGAGTTCTGCAGTCTACAAATGTGCAATTTTTAGGCTCATAACTCAGGCTCTCAATTAACACGACATTCATGATTTCCACTGTAAAGAACAAAGTAATACTTACTTGTCATCAGCACTTTTTAGGAGCAAATCAACTTTATTGTATTTTTTGTTTGCCTCATCCACCTTGGAGTAGAGCTGGGGTGCACTTGCACATTTGGGAGAGGATCTGAGGTAACTCTCTGCTTCCTGCACTTTTGTAGACTTGTCTGGCTCAATCTTACGAACAGCAGCAGCAATGTCCTGTGAGGAAAACACTGGATTAAGTTATAAGGTAAAAACATCAATTGCCACTGAAACACGTCCACTGTGAAATACATCCTTAAGAAACACCAAATTTGTACCTTTATGTCCTGCAGCCTATCAGCGCTGTCTTGTACAGGACGTGTCTGCTCCAGTGGGGGGCGCACACGAGAGTAAATGGCCTTCTCTTGCTTATCCAGATCACTGACCACTTTATCCAGTCCTGCCATCAGCTGACGGCACTGCTGCTCTTGTTTATCTGAGGTTTGAGAAATTAAGCGATTGAGTTTTTTACTCTTTTTTGAAGAGCTCTATATCTAAGTTTATTATAACCTGAGAGACAAACCTTGACCTCCTGTACTATCCTTCTTCAGCTCTGCCAGTCGTGCCTGTAGTGCAGATTTGCTGGTGGCTACTTTCTGTTTGATACCCTTTTGCTGGTTTATCAGACTGTGAAGATGTTTTCAGATTAGACACATTTGCAAGTGTGTACATTATAGATTTCATATACAGATCAGGGAATACCCACTTATCAGCAACGGCCACAGTCTCAGGGTCGGTCGGTGGGATTACGAAGCACACCGCTGGAACACTCATGGTGCGGCCATTTCCGTCCTTCACGTCCCATTTTGACCCATTGTTCCTGAGCAGAGTGTACCGCTCCCCTCGCAAAATTGAACCCTGTGTCATACAAAATGAGCAAAGTAAGCTCTGTTTCAACTTGATATTGCAGCACAAATTCTTAAAATAAATGTGAAATCCGTGCAAAATCCCCGGCACACGTCTCCAGAGGTTTATACGAGATGAATCGTTTGGGTGAAGGCCTTCTTAAGGATTTAAATACATTAGATGGGGGAATCCAAAGCACGAGCGGAGACAGAGTGTAACGTTTTTCTGTGCTTACTCATGATAATAGCTGATGTTTCACTGACTGGTATTAGCGGAGCTCTAAGCTGCATGCATAAAGTGAGCGGGAGCTCAAACTTCGTACCTCATTAGTCTCGTATTCACAGAGAGCCTCAATAGGGAGCAGTTTCTGAGGAGTCTCCCTGCGGTACTTCAGTGGGAGCACCTGCAGGCTGCGCTTCTGAAGAGCTTTCAGACGCTCGTCGTAATGGTCCATGGCCTTTGCCTGATCCTGCCAATACAAGCACAGACTGCCTTAGATAGGGAAGACACCTTTTAGTTCAGCAATGGGTGCCAAATTAGCAGCGTGTATTTACATTCAGGTCAGCAATCAGCCCCTCCATTTGGTACATGTCTTTAAACTCAGGGTTGTACTTCTGGTTGATCTCGGTTTCCAGGCGCTTCAGCAAATCGCTGGTGTCTCTTGCATCCTTGTGGAACTGGAAAAATACAAAGAATGAGCAAAGAGTGAGCAATTCTGACAGTACACAGGAGGAAATAGAAAATAGAAAATGATGCAAACTGACTTTGTGATAATCATCCATGTTTTTGAGGTGGTTCTCTTCACAGATGAGCAGGTTGAGGTATTCCTTCCAGTCTGCATGTACGGCATCCATGTGTGCCTAAAAACAAGACCAGGCTTTAAAATAATCACTTACATTAAATGTAAGCAAATGTATGTGTGCTTTCATTTATTATGTATATATAAATAAATACACACACATACAGTATGTATTTTTTTAAATGTACATATTGATTTATATATATATATATATATTTGATATATAAACATAAGATTTTCCAGAAATATATACATGGATTTGTGTGTATTTATATATATATATATATATATATATACATAAATATACACAGCACACACACAGATATTGTAAACAAAAACTTTTATTTTGGATGCAATTAATTGTTTGACAGCACTAGTGCAAATGTTAAATATATGTATCTATATAGAGATGGGATTTTGAGAACCCCTTGACCCATCACTGACTATATTGAATTTTGATGTGCACAAAGTTTAGATATTTGGTTTATCTACAATCATTGCAGTGTATTGTTATGTAACGTACTAGCCTGGTATTTGGTCTTTACTGGATCTTTCTACAAGTTAACATTTACCCAAACACCCATATAACAAAACAGTAACATGCATTAAACAAATTGACTGGGAAAAATCTAATCTACAGAGTCCGCCAGTACATTATCCAATTGGGACATCAGGACTGTGGTTGAGAAACCAAGAACCTATTTAATCCACATTTCAATTATGCTGGTTATTTTAAACTATGAAGCAGATAATTGTACTTTAATTAAATTGTTATATATACATGTCATATGCTGTTTGGCTTTGCTGTGCTCAGAGAAAACTGATCAGATCAAAGTATTTCGGTCCCATAATTACTGCAAACTCTTCTATAGTGCAGCACAGTTATGCACTGTAAAAAGACATCCCATGATGCCTGTGGCAACCACCGCCACTAGTTTTTGACAATTTTTTTAGCAAATGACTTGTAATTACCCCAATGACATTTTTTCCTGGATGGTTCTGCTCAATAAGTTCCTCTCCATCTTCATTCAGCTGGGTGATGCTCTTCTCTTTAGCCTCCAGACACTTGCTAATGAAGTTCTGATGAAGTACAAAGCATGTTAATAATATATAGGTTCATTGCTTGCATTTCAATACTGTAATCGTATAATTAGTAGGAGGATATTTAAAATGTACCATCAATACTAAGTCATAATCCAGTACCAGTAGTCTTAGTACCATCTAGAATGACTATTTATGCATTACCTATCATTAAAAAGCCGTTCATTTACCTCGTACTGCCTCTTTCGGGCAGGGTAGTCCAGGTTGTTGTCGCTCCAGTCATATGTGGTTCGCTCTTCAGCTTGCTGCTCCATCCAGTAGAGCTCATTGGTGCAGCGCTGCATGTAGTCCCTCAAACTGAGCAGGTTCTTCTGCCGCGCAGAAGAGTCCGCCTGAGACAGACATGGTAAAATGGTGTTGAGACTCAAGTATTGACAACTTCAGTGCATTTCTAAATTGAAAATTAAAAGCAGAAAAATTAATGAATGTCTCACCAGTAGTTTGGTGTACTTCGCCTGCTGGCCATCCAGACCGTCCTGTTTTGCAAGAAAGCAGATGAGTCACAGATGTCATTCGCATGACTGTTTAAGAGAGTCAACTATACTTCTTTCATTCAGAACTGCTTTTAAAAAAGGCAGTTAAAAAGTACCCGTTGTCCTGTGATGTACGGAGCCAGAGCCTCGACTTCACTGTGGAAAATATTATGCTCCTCCACTTCATTCTCGACGGTCAGCAGATCTTGTCCGTATCCTTTGTTGTTCACATTTGCCTGCACCAGAACACATTCAGACATGCATCAAAAAACTGTACATTCAAAAGAAAGATAGAAAAGTACGTTTAGACACACACCAGTTTCTCGTCAACTATCTTTCCCCAGTTGACGGTGGGAACCTGCTCTGATCGTTTGATGTTGTAAATGCGATCATGATCCTCACGGAGCTTCCCCACACGCACTCGCAGCTGTCTCATACTTTACCATTGAGGAGAAAAAAAAATGAGTCATCCACAATCCCAGCAAAATAAAACATGCACAGCATAGAATTCTGCTTCCATGGCATAAAGCACGAGATGCTATTGGATAGTTCAGTTTAAAGGTGGTTATGTAGACAGAGTTAGTACTCACTCCTTCTCAATCATTTCAGCTTGAGGGTGCTGCAAACGAGCGGCATCGGCTGCATCTTCATCCAGACTATTCAGCAGCTCCAGTGAGTTCATGATCCTCTTGTTGGTGTCCTCCTGGTACAGGGGCTGCTTGCCCTCATTGATCTTCTTGATGTCCTAGAAACATCGATAAAACATCTCAATCACGTTCTCACGTCATGTACTTTATTATCACATTTACTCCATTTACTGCACACCATCAAGGATACTTATGTATCGATAGTTAAAGAGATGAGTGTGACTTTCTTTCATCTATCAAAAGCAGATATTTAGAAAAATATGCATAATTCTTATTTAATAATATATATGAAATTAGTGTATATCTAGACATGCTTTTGTTTACATAATATATGTGTGTGTGTTCTCTCTCTATACTAATTATGCATATATAGATACACACAAAAATATGTTACGTTAATATATAAAACATATTTATATATAAATATGAATATAAATATATACATGTAAATACCAGTAAATATTCTCAAAATGTGCAGTATGTGTGTCTTTTTACATACATAATAAATGTACAAAACACACACATGCAACATTAAAATTTCAATTAAAATTTCAAAAAAGCAAATATGTAATACTAAAAATAACACTAAACACTGGTATACACTCTCTTTTTGACCCCAAGTAACCCTAATCTGGCATCTTTGAAGGGGCACTGACATGCTTATTGGTGGGAAGACGGGAGAAGTGACTAACTCTCTGGCTTTGATTTGTAATCCACAGAAAGAGCCGTTCTGGACTTACCCTGTTGAGATTCTGTTCCGTCTCAATGATGTTCTTCTCCACCTTGTCTGCATTCTTCTGCAACTTGTCAATCAGGGTCGCCAAATCAGTGTCAGGTGGTCTAAGGTGAAACAACAGAAAGGTTTTTTTTATACAGATATAGACATTTCAGTTTGCATTTCCCCCAAAATACTGCTGCAAATGCAGCTTTTTATCTCGTATCTCTAGATCTAGGACAGAACACCTCACTTCACTTCGCTGTCATGCTCTGCAAATAGATACCGGACTTGAAACACTTTCATTCCACATCATCTGGCACAGATTTTAGCTCTGTTAGGAGAACCATGGTACTATCAAAAAAACCCATAGTGAAAAATGCAGAAATGCTGTTTAACTTTACAGCAGCCTTGCACAGTTTTTAGTGCATTCTGTGAATTCTAGAGAAATGCCATTCGACAGTGCACGGGTAGACATGACTAAACTTGATCAGAAACAAATTACACGTCATGGGTCGTATTTGCCTCAAGGACAAGGCTTGTTGTTTTAACATCCAACTATATGAATCATTAATAAAGAGGCTCATGGCAATTTAAAAATATCTCGCACATATTAAAATGATAATGTCCTGTCAGGAAATACAACAGTTTCATGCTCATGAGTGAGAGAGTGAGATATGTAAATGAGGGTGATAATTACAAGAAGGTGGCTTTAATGAGGGCGTTAGAAACTCAAACAGGTTTAACAAGTTTACTAATGTGTCACTACACATGCAAGAACGGTTTTGTAAAATAGATTACTGTTGTCTAATCTGAATGCATCTGCATGTGAAATCCATCAAAACGAGAGGAGAAACACAGCTGCTGGCCTGTTAAGGCATGAGGTTACGCAACCAACATTGTTGTTGTAATTTATTCAATCAAAAACAACCATTAAAGCAGCAAGACATACAAAAGCAGCAGCAATGTTGTTTATGTGAGATTTAGATTTATTTACCACAGATAGTGGGACAAGCGGCAACCTTCGAACCGCCGTCTTAAGAAAACGATTTAATCTCATTTGAGAGGAAGATCTGGGTGTGGCAAGCAATTATTTGATGCTCACTTCCCTTCCCTAGAGGCGTTCCCATATCCAAAATATACAAATGCAAAAAACATAAAACAAGAAATGTAGGCATCTTAAGCACAGTGTTAACTAGCCTAAGGTTTTGTCCTTTTCAGCCCACTGCAAACAAACTGCCCATATCTCAGTATGCCATGCCTTGTTTCTATCAAAAGCTGACAGACGAGTCACAAAACATGGCACATTTGACACTGAGTGACCCATTGCGCGTAGCGCAGTCAAACAACACCCACAGATGACCTAAACAGAAAACTATGTGTTTATAAAAACCTCTTTTTTTTGTACATCTGCAACCAATAAAATAATTCTGACTCGAACTGAAACCATACTCCTAGAGTAAAACCCTTCATAGCTTTTACGATATTAGTATCCGATATTGAATCCTGCTGGAACGAAGCCCGGGGGCCAGACTCATCTCTCAATCCCTCAGAAGTTCTTGCTTGTTTGAACTTGAACTTGTCACTTCGATCAGACTTTTCTCCCAGCTTCCCCAGCAATTCCCTACACATCTTAACAGCCTGTTCTCATTCGTGTGTGATGTATACACTATGGGAAGTGTTGAATACTGTAAACGAATAATAAAAATAACATTAAATAACGCATCTTAAATGACTGTCGCACATTCTTGTAAATGCATACTTCCCAGTTGCATGACTCTATTCTGCTCAGTACAGAATAACCACTGGTCTTGGACAAAATTGGTCCTGTCAGTCTCACCTTGGACTGTCTTTCCTGGACTTCTCAAATGGAGTGTGTCAGAACTAAAAGACCTGTCTGAAGGTGATCTCACTGTTTATCCCAAAGAGATGAGGAGCTAGATATAGTCTATTTATGCAGTCATTCAACACATGCGTCCTAAGTAGGCTACGGTTTTTTAATACAACAAAAAGTTTGGAAAATTGGAGCAGAGACCAACCCAGACCAGGCAGCACAGAAACCACGCAATATGCATCTCAGGGAAAACTTATCCAACCTGTTACAGCGCCACACCCTTACTACAGTAACCTTAAGTCAAGCAAGCATAACCCCGATTCAACAGAAAGATACATTTTAAAATACGGGTCATCTTGTGAAACGTGGCTGGGAGCTACTATAATCCAAACGACAATGAAGCGCAACCCAGTCAAAAGACGTAATGACTCCGGAACGAGCTCGGCCAACGAAAACAACGTAAAGCGAGAAAAAAATCGGGTCACCACCGACCTTTTATCACTGATGGCCACGCTGCTCTTTCCGGTCTTCTTTCTGAACATGATGACAGCTGCGGCGTTTCTGCTGAGAAGAGTTAGGATCCCACTATGCTGTCTGTCGTTTCACTACCTGACGTGTGTCCCAGGACAGGTACACCTCACATACAACGCCCACAAGCAACGAAACCCTCCCAGCAACGCGAGCTCTCGCTGTCCGACAAGGTTAGCCGTGCTTTTAACATCAAGCCCATTTAAAAGTACGGGCTGGTGTCCGCCCCTTTCTGAGAGGCATACCTGCAGCCTATCCAAACAGAGGCGTCGTCCCTTTTTCTTCTGTACAAGTTTCGTGGGATAGATTCAACAGGCTACAGTCAGAGCAAACTTTTACTCAACAGTGGGCTGTTGCATTCACAAAAGTAAACAACAACAACATGAGCGGCAGCAGCTGTGACATTATTATTATGGTCAGTGTGTATATAAAGCTCAGTCCACATTTACAATACATTTTGGTGTCTCTTTTAAATAGCATTAAAAAAGGTTGAGCATGCTTCATAAACTATTATCTAACATAAACATAGGCTATATGTATAATTATAATAATTTATAACAATGTGTTCAAATATCGTTAATTTATTTGGCAGGAAAATTACAATCCAGCAATTTGATTTATAATGACTCTTGTTTTTTCATGTAAGCAAAATGAACATGCAGCATAGTACAAATGTAGTGTCTTATTTATTGATGGCTTTTTTTTTTTGCCATAATGCTCCTGACTGACATTCATTCTTCTCCCATGCTGGTGTCAGCTCAAAAGAGAGTTTACATAACCAGTCCAACCTTTGTTTGGGATGCAGCTACTTTGTAAGACTCAGCAGCATGAAGAGTCTGTTCCTAGAGTTATTGCTGATGTTTCCTGAGCAGTTTTTATTTTGGTACACATCTTTAACAGTTTTTAAAATATCGCAATCGTCTCTGCACCGGGCCTCTCGCTCAGAACAGCGAAGAAGTCACTCGGGGACCCTTTTTAATGCCAACAGAGGAAAAGTCATAAGTACCGGGTATTGTTGGATGGCTAGAAACAATGAGTCATCGGGGGGGGGGGGGGGGGGGGG
>JAUMHQ010000052.1:2265338-2278707 GCA_032361165.1 Enteromius paludinosus | reverse complement strand
TAATCGTTTATACATTTAAAGCATAATTTCTTTATAGATGTTATGAATGTCCAAAGTTTTGAACAGTCCTGTATAACAAGCAACATTTTTAGTTAGTTTTATAACAATTTTTATTTTTAGTTCATTTGGATGCACTTTTTCTTTAGATACCAAAGCCGCTGATACTAAATAGATGGATTGATGTGCTGTGTCACTGCCCTCTTGTGGCTCTTATCAATGCTTTCACAATTACTAACTACACAGTATTACATCAAGGTTGATATTTGTGATCATTAATTTTCCTCTCACGCCTTTATCCATCTTTTTTGTGCTGAAGCAGGCAGATACTTAGACAGCACATCATCAGGGTCTTCATCCAGATCTCAAAGTCCTCTATTGCTCAGTCCTGCTGGGTCTCAGAGTAACTACAACACTACAGGACCCTTGCTACGCTCCCTAAGGTGCTGGAAAACAATGATATAGTTGTGTAAAAGTTTGCTTACTGAATTGTTTAACTTTTTTTTGTTTAACTTAGTCATACAGAGTTTGTGTGTGTGTTTGGTTTCAGTCACCCAGGTGAAGGGGTGATTCAGCTGATATCAATCGCTCGCTCCTGCAGTCTGGGTATTACCATCGGCGGTGGCTCCAACAGACCTGATGGCCCTGCAGTTTTCATCCAGGAAGTGCTGTCTGGAGGAGATTGTCATCGGGTGAGAGTGGGACTCTATAACGGTCTGTGTGCGCATGTATTCATGAATTATCTGGCCGTACACAGAAATCATGATTCATCAAAACTCACTTTGCTAAATTTGTAATCTAACACAGTTAAACATATAACATTTATTGCAGTTGATATCAACCTTTTTGACCCCCAATGATCAAGATTTCCAATTTGATGGCTCAATGATTTTTCTAGTCGTTCGTGATATATATAGCGCTGTAGAAGTGTCTTCTCAAAATACTTGGTGATGAAGAAATGCGTGGCCTTAACTACTACGTACTTACATTTGATTTAATGGTTATGACTGGTTATGATCAGCAGTGGTTGGTTTATGTGATAAATCCCACCTCTTGAGTTTGTGTGCGTTCCACATTCACAAATCAGTCTGGGAATAGTGTAAACAACTCACACACTTAGATATAACCCCTTTGTTACATCAAAATATATTTCAGGTTAGTAAATGTAATAGAGCATGATATAAAGATTTATCTGGAGTTTTACTTTGATGCCTCTTTTGCTATTTCAGTCATCTTGAGCCCCCCTTGGAAGTTAGCTAAGCCCCCCCCCCTGCTAGAGAACCACTGGTTAATTGTGTTTTAACTGTTTAATTTTGGTGCTGAATGGATGAGCAGATGAGCTTGTATATATATTGTATATGGAGATGGTTTGAGTACGTATTAAGCTAATTACTAATTGTAAGCATCGTCACTTGTATTCGAACTGATTAAGTTAGACAGAGAAAGAGAGAGGGATATGTCAGACAATTCAAGGAAGTGTTTAGTCTGAGCTGGAGAAGAAACAGATTATAAACCTCTGAGAATCTTCTCCCCCAAAGCAAGGATCACTCAGCTTTTTACACCTTACCATTAAGCTCCAACACATTTAGCCATCTTTATCGCAGAGGAGGTTGGGATTAGATCCTAGAATGTCAGAGTAGTGCGTTACAGCCTGAGCCAGTGCAAAGGTTTCTTCTTAAGCAGGTAGACATCTCCTGGAAACCGTCTGAGCAATTTATCCCCTGCTTTACATTGTCTTGCGTGTTTTCCCTGGCTCCGCTGGGCTGCTCTGGGCAGTGCTGTAACAGCAGACTGCAGAGGTCAGGTGTACAGAAGGCCGTCTAGGGCATCGCCCTCCCTCTGGAATATAAAACTCAGAACGGGCAGGGGAGCTGTGGCATTCACCTAGAGGACTATTGTGCTGAAACTCAGATATTCAATATCACTTAGATTTTCAGTGTCAGATTGTTGGCCATCCGTTATATATTTTGAATCGGTTAATCAGGATCCACGATCAGAACTCAGAGCTATCCAAAATAGTTGTTTTGTTTTCTTTAGTCCTTGGTTTTAGCGTTTACGTGCATGTAAGTGGTAAATTGCAGAAAACTATCTTTTTTTAAATTTCTGTTTTGAAAGAAATGCTTCTTTAATGAATGTAATGCTGCGTTCGTGCCATAATTTCGAGATTACAGACCTGCTCACATCCTCGAACTGGAAATGATGCGTTTCAATGGCAGGGGCTGTCAGGTGGTACATGATACAAGTCACAGCTCCTAGAAAATTCCCAGTTTACAAGTTGTAATTACACGTTCGACAAAGATGTGAATGCTTTTTACGAGTTGGTACGGAGTTGATTACGGTAATTACAACATGGTGTGAATTCTTCTTAAGAAACCAAATGCAATGTATGAAAAAAATCAAACAAGCTCATTATTTGAAATGTGTTGTAGGTGCACTAACAGCAAAACCGATGACTTTTTTTTGGCTAGTACTGATATGACTGCTAATATATCATGCCTATCTAAACCCCCAGTGTCTGGAAATGCTAGGGAGCGGATAGGATTCCCTCGAATCGGAGACTTTTGCCTCAGCTGTGTAGTTTTGGTGTCTCAGAGGGGATGGAGTTGCTGTAGTGGTGTCCTCTGTGACATGAGAGAGGTCTCCACCTGGTGATGAGTTGTACCGTGGCTTATGTTCCTGCTGATTCTGTTGGCACCGCTTTCTCAAACTGAATGTCTGCCATGAATTGTGACTCATCAGCAACATTTAGGAAGGATTTTCATTCCTTTGGCCTTATAGGATGGACGGCTCAGACCCGGAGATCAGCTTATCGCCATTAACAAAGAGTCATTGATAGGAGTCACCTATGAGGAGGCCAAAAGTGTGCTCAATAAGGTCAAATTCAGGTATTCACTCCGTTCACTTTATGTCTTCTGATCAGTGTTTAATAATGAATCACTTTGTACATCTTTCTTTTACACAATGTATCCTTTATCCCTGTTCTCTGCCCTTGAAGTCAGGAGCCAGTGGTGGATATTGCCTTCATCCCAGGAAAAGGACCTTTTTCCAACAGCCCATCGTTGCATAATGGAGTTCAGAGGGGGGTTGGGAACGGATACAACTCTAGCCGGTTAAAGGTTCATGTCCGATCTCCTGAGGTCAGTGTTTACTAGTGTACGGTTCGTGCCATGCCTTTGGCTTTTTAACAACAGAAGAGTCTACACACACACTTGTCATGGTCTTTCTGCCAAACGTGCAGTGCTTTATAATTGTCTTCTTGTAGATGCGACGAGAGGAAACAGCTCCAGTGCTTTCCTCCTCCCCAGACATCTGCCCTCCAGACATACAGGTTTCAGGTACGTCACAAAAATGGACTCATATGTCTAACCCCCTTAACCCTGCCTAAATAAGCTTTACTGCTAGTTTCCACCCAGTCTCATCACCCACATGAACAGTGCAGGTTTTGTTATTTGCTAGGCTCATGTTTCCCTTTTAAAAATGAGCGCTCCAATTTCATATCCTTTCGAAACAAGTAATCTTTCTATCAAACTACATTATTGTTTTTCTGTAAATATTTCAACATTATAAAAAACAAGATACATTTATTGAGTCAAAATTTTATGAATACAACATTTTAGGGTTAGTACTTTTTTTTTTTTTTTTTTAGAAATTAAGTCTTACAGGGCCAGTTTTACTAACAGCTTGTGCCAGCCCAACCCATTTTTAGGGGTTAAAACTGTACAGTCAAGTTTTACTAAAGACTTGCTTTGTTGAATTAACACTTAAAAGGCACAGACACAGTTATTTTTTTTTATTTGCTTTAGGAAATAAAAAATGACTTGAAACCTAGGAGTCATGCAGTACCAGCTCTATCAACATTCAAGAAAACCTTCATTTTCGTTGTCCTCTGGTCCTTTTTAATGTACTGTTTCTTCTTTATTTATTTATAATTAATTTGGGACTACGCTAATTTGTGCTGGACTTGGTATATTGCATTGGTCGATATATAAATGAGATGTTGCATCTGTGTTTAGTGAAACTGGCCCTCAGTCAGCAGGGATGCACTAAATTTACGTTGCAGTAAATACATTGATAATGTGACGAAAGATTTATTTTTTAAATAAATGCAAAATAATTATTTTTAACTTAATTTTCATCAAATAATAATAATCCACAAAATGATTAAAATGATCTTTAGAGCTGATGATAAGAAAACTAGAATTTAAATAAGAAATATGTTAATGAATTACAAATAAAAACAGTTACTTTAAATCTTAAACATATTTTAAAATATTGATCTAATAAAAGAGAATAAGAGACTCGCTTAAAAAACATATCTTACCATTCAAAACCTTTTACAATAACAATAGTAATTAGACATTATAATTATAAATACTTCATAATTTAGAATATATTTCCAGAAGTGAAAAAAAAAATTTGTTATAAGTATATTTAACATAAGTTGATAATCATACAAACATTAATTAATTAGTATTTTCAATATTAACTTTTTATTTAATATAGATATTTTACAGGAAATTCATTGTAACTGTGTTTGTAAAGTGCATCCTGTAAAATCCCTCATGGTTACAGACTAAAAAGGAAAATACTGTACAAGTAGTGTTCAAGTGCAGGTTCATGAATACAGAAAGTAGTTGCTCTTTAAGTTACTGTACCTTACTTATTGCACCTTGCCTCAGTGCACATAGCATCTAAAATAAAGCAGCGCTCAGAGAAACGGGATTTCTTGCAAAGCAATTATTTGTTTTCAGAGAGGAAGATTGGGGATTAGTCAGTAGCAGTGTTTGGATTTTAATCAACGGCTAGTTGCAAAGTAATCTCTCAGTGCTCCAGGGTTCGGGTGTGCATGTGAGGTGTTTAAATTACACGATCAAATTCTAGAAGACGGACCAAAAATAAGAGAGGAAGGCCTCTTTCATGTTGAGTCAGATAGTGCTCTTATCTCAGTTCACAGCAGCTGGGTTGCTGTTCGGTACAGCCGTGCATAGTGTGTAATCCTTTCTTGGGGCACAAAACGGGATTGATAAGTTGTTAAAGAAACCATACAGGGAAAGCCACTTAAGTCCATTTTATGCTCTTAGATACTTTGAAGCAGAAGTCAGAGCAAAAGTCAAGCCTCTTTTCCAGACAATGAAGTCTTTCTATGCTGAAATAATGCCCCAAAACAATTCACCATTGTATTTCTCTACACAGAGACCCCTAATGTGTTTGAATGTGTGATGTGGTAGATATATCAAACCAAGTGGAATATGAAAAAATATTTCAGAAAAAACAAATCCTCAAATTAACTATTTTGATTCATTTTGAAATTAACTTTTTTATTTATGAAACTGTCCAAACATTTTTAACAGTATATTGATTTTGTGTTGTTTTAACCCAATAAACGTTCATAATAATCTGTCTTTGAATTAAATAAAAATAGATACTATATAGAAAATTATTTTCAATTATAATAATATTTTCAAATATATTTATATGTTTTTTAACAAATAAATGCAGCCTTGATGAGGATTAGAGACATATTTTACTGACCTAAAGAGACATTTTTCGTATCCCATTATTATTATTATTACTTTTTGCCAATCTAACAATACTTATTGAGATTTATGCTTAAAATTAGGTGAAACTGGCAGTGGATAAAGTAAAAAAAGAAAAATAATAATTCTAAATATCAATAATGAAAAATTGGCAGTGGATAAAGTAAAAAGAAAATTGAATGATTAATATATATAATTCATATTATGCATATTAATTATAAATATGCAAACCTGCAAATATATTCCCTGAAAGCAATTCTTATCATTATACACAATTTTCTTCTTCTTATCAAGTAACATGTAACATTTGTACATTATTATTTAATGCAATGACATTGAGAGATTCAAGTTATAGAGTTCAAGTATGGCTCTAATATCCAATGTCCAAACTTAGGTGTGTACCATGCACCTGTCTATCATGCTATCCCTGGCCCAGAGCTTAAGGTTAATCTAGACCAAATGCAAGCATGCCTTGCTCGCCCTTGAACTCTGAATGGCGTTGTGTTTAAACGCAAACATCCTAATCATTCTTGACATCTATTAAAGTGTGTAGTACTTAATTACCCATTTATCCAGACTAGCTGATTAGATCTTATAAGAATAAGGAAGATCTGTCTTATCTGAATTAAATAGGTGCTGTAATCCTGCAAAAGCCCTTTTGGGTGTCCTTCCTAGAAAGGCTCAGAGACATACTTATCTTCATGCGTTGTCGTTTTTAAATAATTGTGATATGGAGAGATATAGAGATTATTGTTGAATTCTGGAAGAGTTATGTTTACAACTGCACCCTTTTCAGTTACATTAATGTTATTACAATAACTCAAAAAAAAAGCTGTCATTGAGTACAAAAACTAAAAGGTACTTTTGTTTTTACCCTTATTAACCCACAAATGGTAGATTTTGATACATATTATTACCTAAAGTGTTATTGTTAGTAAATGAGAAGTAGAGAGTGTAGTTAAACATGACATTATGTAATTAATTTAAAGTTAAGTTTACGGGTCGGTTTTCGAGAATTTTTGATCTCTTATGGTTTTTAAAGAGATGGATCAGACAAAAATAAGCATCTTGAAGGATTGTGAAGTTGCTAGTCCCCATAGACTTCCATAACAGAGAAAGAAATACAATGGAGACCAACAACTGTTTAATTACCAGCATTTTTCAGGATATCTTCTTGTCAACATAAGAAAGACACTCATACTGGTTTAGAGTAACACCAGGGTGAGTAAATGTTGACAAACGTTTCATTTCAAGTCATATAGACACTTTTTGTGATGCTGGAGTTTGTCAGAGTGAGTCCCCATTCACTTTCATTATAAGGAAAACAGTAGCCAGAATATTCTTCAAAAATTCACATTTTGTGTTTCATAGGAGATTTATGCATGCTTGTACAACACAAGAGTGAACAATGATTATTTTTTTATGTAAACTAGTTAGGCTGCATTTAGACATGTTTGCAATTCTGGCGCAGCATTCATAGAAGCAGCGTTAATCTGGATTGTTTTAGTTGTCCTGGATTGTGTACCATCAGTACCACCTGTTAAATCCACTGCCCCTGTGAGAGCTCCTGCTGTGCATGTTGGTCCTGACTTGCCAGCATGGGACCTGTCTGAGTCTGCGTGAGTCTGACGTGTCTGAGCTCAAGCTGTCAATCATGAGCGTCCGAAGGCAGATAAATCCCCTGCAGGAGCGTGTCCCGGGGTGGGGGTGATCATCTCATAGCTTTTATATCCAGCGTTGCTTAACACTACACACGCCGCTGAAAGCACTGGTGTTAATACCTGACTTTCTCTATTGCTATCTATCTCTCTCCGCCCCTCCATTCAAATCCCTCACACAGTTTATAATCTTTATTGTATTAATATAATACCCATTCGTTTGAGGTCCCAGACAATGAAAAAAACATTAAGGCCACGGTATCCAATGCAGCTAACTAGTACCCCCCCCACTAAATGCTCTAATGTGAGTATGACTCTTAAAGTAGGTGAATTACTGTCCCACTTTCCCCCCTCAGCCTCCACCGTGCAGAGACAAGCCACTGTTTCCAAACCCAAGATCTCGCTGGACCCCCATATACGGCTCAAATCAGAGAAGCTCGATCTGGTAAGCCTGGTTTACGCAAACACTTGTGCATGTGTACAAACAGTGATGCTTTATGAGACATTCTCAGCTGTCAGGTGCTGCGAATGGTAAGTTAACATTTCACAATATTCTATGGCTTTTTAATAATGGAATGAAACAAAGTTAATGAGTATTAAACGAATTAAACAAATTAATTTAGATTTCAGCTGTATGTTCTTCTATTAAAGCCAACAGTTGCTCAGGGGGAAGAAAGAAATATTGTTTTTATTGAAATTGTGAAATTTTTTTGATTACTTTTTTATATTGCAATATTTTATCTTTGTTCGTTTCAGCATACAAATTATTTTATGTTTATTGTAGGATTTTAATTTAGAGTAGAATTCGATTATAAAATTAATTGAAGGATTTTTTTTAGTTATGTTGAAGCCCCCTGACTGAGAACCATTGAGTTAACATTACAAAATATGACTACAATTCACATCAGCAGATTATTTCCCTGAAGGAAAGTTTAATGTAAAATGAGTAGTATACTAGTCATGTGGCCTTAAAGGGATAGTTCACCCTAAAAAATGTCATTTCTGTCATTAATTACTCACACTTATGTCATTCCAAAAACATGAAGTTCTTTGTGATGAAATCCGAGAGCTTTGACAACAGCTTTTTGAGCAACTGACACGTACAAGGCCCAGGTAGTAAGGGTGTACTCACACTAGACAGTTTGTTTGACCACCAAAGTGTGGTTCGTTTGACTAGTTTGAGTGCTTTAGCCGTCCCTGGTCCGCTTGGAAGAGGTGTGCCAGAGCACGGTTCAGTAGGTCTCGGGCTCGGTTCGCATGTAGTGTGAGGGTTAACCATGTGTGTGACGTCACGTTTTTGCGACGCTCCAAACCCAACAAAAGCGATAGACCTGTTAAGCAATAGGCTGTGAGAGGGCTGGGGACCACCGTGGACCAAACGACTCAAAATAACTGCTCACAAAGAGAGAGCGATGGACTCCATTGCATTCAGCGAGAGCGCCACTCTTCCTCTTTATCCTGAAACCGTTGCACCATAATGACGTATCATATCAGAATCTTATTTTGATGTGAACTATCCCTTTAACCTGGTGGCCCCTGTGAAGCAACAGGCTAAAATAAATCTGTTTTTATGGTCTTAAACTCCTATGAGAGGATTTTCTTTTAAACATTCAAGAATAAATTAAATACTGTTAATTTGGGTGTAAAACATTCGATTGAAAAAAAGTAAGACTTTAATTTGTATAGCTTACGAGAGCAGTTGCATGTGCTAAGTGTTGTATTTTTAGTAATGACAGTATTGGAGCCTGCAGTTCAGAAAACAAGAGGAATTTAAAGGGTTAATCCCCCCTGAAATCGGAGCCAGTGACTTCACGAGAAGCCTGTATGTCAGTGTGAAGTAACTGACAGAGCACTTATGAAGATAACCTATCATACCTATCATAGATCTCTGTCTCTGCTCTTTGTTATGGTGCAGTTGTTTAGCAGAGATTTAATTTAATCCTGCTGATCCCGAGGCTGACCCTAATCTACCGGCACATTAATAGGATTAGGTCTCAATGGACGAGAGCACTTAAATGTGGACTAAAGGCACAATGCGCACGATATTAAGTGTTGCACAAACAGGTATTTGACATGCTCCAAAATATTGATGTGACTTCATGTTGTTTGTCTCATTTTTGTTGATGATGTTTCATCTGGAGCAGGACAGTACTCTTGCCGCTAGAGTTTAAACAGTATATCTTACTTTTGTGCCAGCATCAGATTGTAGGTTTGAACTTAATCTGATTAGCCTTATTAATGCCTTTTGAACTCTTATGGACCTTAAGCCTGGATTTATTGTATACCACTGACTTGACCTCTGTTACCACACTGCCCTCTTGTGTACATAGCTGTAACACTCTATTCAAGCTCGGATGGATGCTGTACAGTCGGAAAACAAGTCATCAGTCAACTCTTTTGCATGATTTATTCCTGATTGTTTCTAATGATATATTTGTGTATTATATATTTTTCCAGTTTGGAACAGTAAATTCAAAACTCAAACTCAATTTTTTAGTATAGGAGAATGGCATTGCAGACCTCTCAGAATTGTAAAGGTGCAGGATGTGGTTGACAGGCCTGAAGCACTATAATGATGAAGGTTTTGGACATTTTTGCAGGCTCTGTCATACCTGGGTCTGGATGTAACAGAGGACAAGCGACGGCAGCTCAGAGAGAGTCTCACAACAGACCCTCAGGGAACAGTCTCGTATGGAGGTATAAACACATCCTTTACACTTCTATGCTGCACCTGTATAACATGACCCTTAACCAGTCAACTAGATGAAGAGAATAATTACTACTTTCACATCATTTTGTTGTGGATTTCCTTTGTCCTTTTTAGAAAATCACATATTTCAGTCACGGAAGTGAGTCTAAAACAGGGGCCGTTTTGATGTGAAGTGCTATTTTGAGTAATTTTCACATCTTTTTCAAAATACCAGCATGCACAAACTTGCATTGTGTTTTTGGACCATCCATGCAATTAAAGCACATCCTGTACAACTGTCCTTAAATGAGTTCGGTTTTATAGCAAATTAAGTTTAACGGCTTTAGCTAAAGTCAATTGTTTTAACCAATTCAGGGGTTGCTTTTTTATGATTTAAAGTTATGATTATAATTTTAAATACAAAATTGCAATTTAGTATTGACAAAAATGTATCTTCATATTTACAGGTAAAGCTTAATTTAACAAAGCAGACTTTTTTGTACGACTCACATCAACATTTAGGTTTTTTGACTGGTTGCATGACATAGGAAAAGGTTACTGCAGTTTAGCAAAAAAGGAAGTTGTAGTTTAAGCATGCAAATGTGGGGGAATTTAATATTACTCAAATAACTAAAAAACAAACAAAAAAAACATAATACTAATCTCTCTAGCACTCATTGCTCGGATGCCAGTGATTACCGGTGCAGCTTGCGTTACTGAGGTTCCCAACCCCTGAGGAAATAATCACATTTTGACGTGGGCGCAAATACCTATTCTGTAAAGGGAATCACAATCCTTATTTGGATATTGAGCTTGAGCTTACACTTTGAAACACCTAGAATGATTATTTTTTTTGAGACAGATTGTCTGTCAGAGGGGGAAATATTTGGGTTCAGTACAAACTTAGACAGCTAAGTATATTTCCAGGCTGCTCACGACAGGGAGTACGCTCCTCAGCAGGAAGATGCCACCGCGGCAAATCCTGATCAAAGTGCTTGCAGTGCAGCAAGAGTTCTGCCTGTTTTCTTGTACTTCAGCTGTGCAAACACTTAGAGCAAGGGCACCTCAACATAAATGTGTTTCTCCTGGAGTATTCTGGATAGATAACACTCAGTGACAGGAGAAGAGTACATATTGCACTCGTTTTCCATGTAGCTGGCAAATGTTGACCTCAAATCACATATTTTCAAATCAACCGGAGTCTTGATGCTATGCTTATGGTTGTAGTTCTATTCTTGGCTATTTCTAACTATGCCTCTGTTTTCCTAATAAGACTTTGTGGAAGCCACCCGCAGCGTTTATCAGGAGAAGCTGGAGGAGGCCGGACTGGGACAGGGTCCCTTCATGTTCTCCTATCAGGAAGCAGCCAGTTTAATGGACACCTCTGCCTTTCATTCCCCAGTGAGTAACCCCCAGGATTTAGTAGTGACTTTGACTGGGGCTAAACTACAGCGCAATCCTCAGAGCACCTCCTCACATTGAGACTTCACTTTCTCCTGATGTTGAGCATGTCGGGAGATTTACTCAGGGTTCTTAAAGGAGCTTTTCTGCTGCTCAGGAAAGTTATCAAAGCTGTCTTTTAAGCTCTTAAACGCTTCAGTTGTCAGAGTTTGCCTGCTCTATACCCTGCGCCTTTGGAAATGTCTCACCTTAATGTATTGGTCCGGCTTTCAATGTTCTGTTCAGATCTCAGAGACAGGGTCACACACTTATGAAGGAGTTGTTTTATGAGTGTCACTCTCTCTTTCAGACCTATGAGTCAGAGTGCAGCTACAGCAGTGAGGAGCTCGAGGAGTTTCAGACTGAGGTCAAACAACTCCAGGTGCAAATGAACCAACTGAAGGTGAGAACTGAAATTATCGCTGGATGGATCTTTCCTGCAGGGTCCACAACACTCATTAAGTGCCAAATGCAAGCCAGCATTGGCCTAATAAACTGTTACTCGTACAGTATGTTGAACTATAACTTCATTAGGAAATGCAACATATTGTTTTATCAAATTGTTGAAATGTGAGTCTGATTCAATTCAATTCAAGTTTATTTATATAGCACTTTTTACCATACAAATCATTGCAAAGCAGCTTTACAGGAAATTATGTTTCTATGTTGTATTGAATTGCAGAAACCCTGGTATATTTAACATGTTGCAAAAAACGATTCATATACAAATCATCCTAAGAAGCACAAGTTAAAATGCTTATTTTGTTTTTGTTTCTTTACTTGGCAATATGTTTTCATTTATTCCTTCTGTTGAATGTTTCTCATATTGAGCCACTAAAACTAAATTAAGAGTAGCAAAATCAGGTGGATCGATTAATTGGATGTTGATTTAAATCTGAGGATGAGGCTCAAAGCGGCACAGTTATAAATGATTGATGTTTAGTATGCATCACTATCATTTCACAGGAAAAAAATTGGACGGAAATTGCAAGGTTTAAAAAATGATATATGCATTGATGAATCAGTGATGCGTCAGTCTATAAGATCAAAACCATACATTTAGAGGACAGAGTTTGCATTTCATGGTAATTTTAAGTTTGAACCCTGCTTATCTTTCTTTAACATTTTGTGAACAACTGTGCAGAAAGCCTTTGTGACATGAACATTTATTGCAATGCTCTCAGGTGTTGCTGAAAGACACAGAAGACAGCAAGAAGACTCTGGAGGAGGAACTGCAGAAGACAGCTGAGGTAAAGCCTGCAGCATTTGAAATAAACACCATTTGTTTGATGTGATTTAAGCCATCCACATATTAAGAGGCATGTGAGCTATTCTAATACATCAGCACTTTGTGATGTTATATCACATTTTACCTCACTATACCAAACGTAAGCTATAAACACGACACGTGAACATCTGAACTAGTGCCAGAGCGCGATTCCATAAAAGCACAGACGGGAGGGAAGATTCTGTGGGCAATTAACTAACAATGCACACTTTAAGGAAAACAGAAGCATACAAACAATTTCTGCTTTTTTTGAGCATTAAATAATCGTGCAAATACCAGTGCGCGATTCATTTTAATACTCTCCTCCCATCAATTTACAGATCGAAAGGAAAAAGTCTGTCTCCATGTCTTTGCGTATTTTTAGTCAATCCTGAAAGCAGTTTTTTCTTTAATCTGGTCCCAAGACATTTCTCCACTCATCGGTTTGTGCATTCCCTTATTTCCATGTACATGGATGAAACAGAAGGCCACCGCCACAGTGGAGGAGAACAAGTCTCTTAAGAGTAAGCTGCAGGTAGCCGAGGCTGTTCAGAGACAGACTAACAGTGCCGAGCAAGACTACGAGGAGGTCATTCAGCTCCTGGAGGCTGAAATCAAAGATCTGAAGAACCAGCTCGCTGGAAAGAAACAGAGAGGCCTGGAGGCTACTAAGGTAAATCGTCCTCATCATGTCTCTGTTTGATGAAAAATGATTTAGATTGTTTTTAAGATTTACAAGATGATGCAATGACTGAACTCTTTTTTTGGACTGGAATGAATT
>JAUMHQ010000052.1:2224386-2252025 GCA_032361165.1 Enteromius paludinosus | reverse complement strand
AAAATAAACACAAAAAACTCACCTTTTAGTTCAGCGACAACATCTCTGCTCTGACCAGAAGCCACGGAACAAATAATTAGGTCCCAGATAGGTTCGTCGCTTTTTGAGGCCCCCCTGAATTTCCGTTGTGGTCCGTGCTGTTTGTAGCGCATTCCTGTGTTTGGTTGCGTTGTGAGAATTTGCAGTTTGCATTTGTTTTTTTTCTGTTTGCATGTGTTTTCTTCTGTTTGCATGTGTTTTCTTAACTTGCAGAGCATTGAGCTCCCTCGGCCACCATGATATATGGTACATGGTTTAATTGTGGTTTCATTGAATAACACTGTAAAAATACATAATGTAACACAATGCCTGCAAAGTGCACCAAATACCTGATAATTGCTGTAGCTACACTTACAGGACGATCCAATCTTTGTTTAATATTGACCAAAGATATATCCACTTAATTTAGTTTATAAAAAAGTTTACAAACTTATAATTTACTTTTGGAATTTGGCCACCTTTTTGTAATAGAAATGTAAAAGAAATGTTTTGTAATTTCTTCAGCAAAAACCTGGTGCTTTTATTTTGCGTGATTTCTGAATGCTTGAGATCCTAAAATCAATCACACTGTATTAATAAAACCATAAAGTTTCTGTCTAGGGCTACAATTGTCATTTTTAAGTAATACAATGAAATTACAATTAATTTATTTGCGTTCATATTTATAGAAAGTTCTATTTTGACCCTTAGGTTAGTAAGGTGTTTGTTTTGTTTTGTTTTTTTGAGGGAGGGGGCACAAAAATACTATTCTGCTTAGGGCACCCAAGCATGTCTTTCCAAGGCTTTGCTAGCAAGGGAACACAAGGGAATAAGGATCAGAAGTCCTTCAGTAAGTGTCTCTAAGCTTTGTTTTCAGGTTATAATGTTATTTAAATTTTATAAGCTTGCAATTCGATTGGACCTGTTTCGTCTTTTGCTGAAAATGGTGCCACAGGTGAGTAATGTTCTAAACTAGTACAAAAACTGCAAGTACAAAGTAACCAACAGTAAAGACTACTGAAGAAGCAAACAAAGCATACAATAAGGATGTTGTTTCCCTATTATGTCCAAGCACGCTCTGAAAGCATGCCAAGTGAAAATGCATTGATATCTTTTACAACCCTCTATGATAAGAACTTCAATTAATACTTGTTCAGCTAGACATAATGGCTCTTAGATTGTCTTGCATTTTATGAACATCAAACAGAAGACAAATAAAATATTATTTTGGTTGAATCATGTACCTTCACTGACAAACAGCATAACTAAGAGCAACAAAGAGGTTCTATAGACGATCAAAATGCTCTTCGCCATTGCTGTGAAAACCTCCTTTTGGAACCTTTACTTTGTAACATACCCAAAAATCAACAAGAGCTGACACTGAGAGAGTAATAATTCAATAATAAATATGAATATCTCTCCAGCTTTTAAATAACGTAACCACTGGGTGGCAGCAATTATCACAAAAACCTTCCACAATCCGTTCCCTTTCTGTCAGTCAATTGAATCAAAACGTTTTAATTAAATACCTATGTATAAAAAGCAGAAACATAAACAAGCCCTTCAAGCCAGCACATTCAAACTTTATCGAAAGGTGTACTTTGAAACGCATTCAAATTAAGTTTTTAATATAGGCGGATGGATCAATAGCGTGAATACCGTGTGTAACAATTTCAGTTGACTAAAACGGGTCTGTCAGAAGCTCGTGAGTAGGCTAGTGTTGTACAACGCAACTGTAAGCTCGCTGGCCAGGAGAGGGTACAGATGTGCATCTGTGTTTTGGATCAGTGCCGGGGATCTGACAGTGAGATCTGGCAGTAATGAAGGCCTGAAGCATCTGGCCAGCTGTGAATGGCTGAATGTTTAAGATGTGAGGTGTGTCCTCTCCCGCGGGACCTGCGAGACTGACGCCGGATTGGATGAGCTGCTGGAGGAGGGCCGGGCACAAAGACTGCCTGACCTGAGCCGGAGGAGAGCCGAAGAACGAGGCAAAGGAAGGAGGGTGATCACTCTCGTTCCCACCACACCCTGCCAGACCGAGTCCCCACAAACATAATGTTTCACTGAACGTCTCAGAGTCTCACGTCTACCATAGCAAAAAAAAAAAAAGTTTAAAATACATATTTCATAACAACTATAATATATTAACTGAGAGATAACTCAAGACTTCAGGCAGTGAGTTGCAGTGAGTTGTATAAAACACATCTTAAACTAGTTTAATGCTTTGTATTGCTGCCCAGGAGACCACATTAAGCCAGTTTAGAATGGTTTAAGCAGTTTTTTTCATCAGTAGTTTCATATAAACAAGATCTTGTACTTTTAATTGACTTTAATAGAGTTCACTGGAACATGTTAGACACTCAGCTTTTTCACTCACTATTCCAACATCCACCCTTCTGTCAGAAGTGTGAGGGGAATTCTGGGCTTGGATATTTCAGCTCTCTGTCACTGACAAGCAAGTAACAAGAGGAACAACAAAATATGATATATTCTTAAAACTAAAATCACAAAACAGACACGTTTACTAAAATCAAAAGGTAAAAGATATGGTTTAATTATTAAAAAAACATGTCCAATCAAAGTAGGAGGTGTAGTATAAAATTATAAAATAGTTCACAGGCTCTTAAAATGGCTGGTCTATAAAAAAAGAGAAAACATCTGCAGACATAGATTTAAAAAAAGGTTGTCTCAACATAAGACTTATCCTTCATAATCCCCTTACTGATTAATTATAAAACACAAACTAATGCCACTCTCTTTCACGTGACTACATCCATACAGTAATTATATTGTAAGCAAAGTACAATGCAGTTCTTTGGGTTACAGTAAAATAAAAAATGGACGATGTAAGTGGACATTACAATCTATATAAACCTCCATTTTCTGACATTCCCTTCCCTCTTACATGTTCCCTTTTCAGAGACACCTGCATGTCATTAACTTACATAAATAAACAGATATTTAATAAGCTGCCTATTGAAATGGGTGGCTTTCAGTCGGCTTTGTTTGTCATGCATTCAGATTGATTTGTTTACGCTCCTCATTATAAATTTAAAAAGTCAATCGTCATGACTTGTGTCAAAACAGAAATGAAATCACAAAGACGTTATTCTCAGAGTCAGCTAAACAGCTCTTGTCACCTAACTAACATCAAAATCTACGTTGAAACACGGGTTAAAGATTTCTTACAGTGCATAAAGTGGACACAAATGAGTTTGTGGTTTCGCATCTGGCTATGTACACAATTTGTGGGAATACTTCAAATGAATCTTTTTTTCATTGCCATTTCACATTTCATTGGATTATGCATTTACATCCTGAAGACAACAAAACCTACTGTATGTGTGCAGTTCGGAGATAATAATACTGTGTGTGATAATAATAGCTGTAATGCACATTAGCTGTATGTTAATGATACCCATTTCTAAACAATTCTTTTCAGTGAGGTACAGTAACATTTTACAGTCAGAGGTCACCCCCAGAACAAATGATCATCCTCCATCCTGGTTTAGTCAGTCCTGGAGATGCCCAGGTGCGCACTGCCTGGGGAGTGTTGAACCAGGACATTATCCTTGGGTGAGATATCGGATAAAGAAAAAATAGAGCAGAAGAATGACTAAGAATAAAATCTTCTTGCCCCTGGACGTCTAGGACCTCCTGTCTCCATTCTTAGTCTTGAGAACAACTAAGACCACCATAACAGGGATTAGGCATATGGGGGTCATGACAAGGGTAAGAATGATGCTGGGAGGGGGGTCCCTCAGTGCCTCTGTGGGGCAATCTTGAAAATAGGTGGTGTGGATGTTCACGAATGTATGTTCGACCAGCTGATTCGGCCAGGGAAGCAGCAGACATTCAGCAGCAGTCTCAGTACACATAGTGAAATTGTTGTATGCGCTGCCAAAGAGACAGATGGAGAAAGAGTCACCAACTGCTATCAAACACATCTAGTATTATATGGCATTTGATAATGAATCCTTGGAATGTACCTTTTTACTTTTTCCAGTGAACACCAGGCGGTACTGTTCATTGACTCCATAGAAGTTTCAAAATTATAACGACACCACTTCACCAGGAATTCATAGCATTGTTGAGTTCTCAAGGAATTGCTCACACAAAATGAACAGTATGGGTTACAGATGTATTGGTTACCACAGCCTATGATGTAAACAAAAGGAAAAGTTGTGATTTGAATCATCCTATCATGCATAGTGGAGTTTTATGTTTATCTTAGGTGACATGGTCAAGCTGATATAATTATCTTTAACATGATAGCAAATGTACATACCAAATGTTCCTCCATCTCCATAGCCAAGATCTAAAAAATATAAATACTGTAAATATATGCAAACATAAATAAAGCATACACACACATATGCATTATATTTAGGCAAAATGATGTGTCCAAACGTTGCAATGAAATTAACCCCTCTGCCTTTGGTTATTAAAAATACCAAACATAAATTGTTTCAGTAAAAAAAGGACAAAAAAATTATTAGATCTTATAAGATCGTTGTTGGTCATCTGCATCCTTCAAAGCATTTCCAATGCACTTTATACAGTGTCTACTTCAGGTTAAATGAGAGCTGAAATTTTTTATCGACGCACACACACACACACACACACACACAAAACTTACCACAGATAACAGACAGAAGGACGCCTAAGATGCTGAACGATACCCTCATGTCAGAGCAAACGAGCGCTGGCAAGCTGGTCTCAACCCGCCGCTGAATGTGTCTGAACTTTTACACCGAAGAACGCGAGGCATAACAGGAAACTCGACGGGTGGAAGCGTGATGCGCCGTCACCACATGTGCAATCACGGTTACCAGATGTTCCGAGAGCTGCTGACCGAGAACGCTTTAATTTTCCCACGTAATAACGCTCCACCTCTGGCTGCCTTTCGCGCGCTCTCTCTCTCTCTCTCTCTCTTTCTCTCTCACACACACACACTCACTCTTTTCCAGTTAGTCTTCAACTGAAAAAATCCATCCACTGACTTACATATTAAAACACTGAACAAAAACGTGTTTACAAAAAATGTATTTAGCAAAAAAGCGAAAATGTATGTAGGCATATTTGTTCACTCTAAATGACATTATATAAAAAAACGCATATTTAAATCTAAGACCTACGTTCACGTATACATTGTAATGTTGCTCTTGGTTCATTAAAAGTATCAAAGACTGCGTTCAGACTGATTCGTAAGCGTCTCTGATAAAGAACTACTTCATACCAGTTCAGGTTTTAGGACGCGGTGCGGTGTGGTTTTAATTCGGGGATTCGAGCTCCTGTATGTTTGATTCCTTTAGGAGAACCGATTCATAAGAGTCAGTCGTTGGTGAATCGGACTACTGTTACTGTTGTACGCGACAACAATACACTAAAAACAAAAAAAAATTGCCTTTCCATTTTTGAAAGTTTTGGCATACAGACATTGTCAAAATGATCAATGAAAATTACTAAGGCTGCATTATTCGTTGCTGGCGACGTTATTTTTTAAAGAAACACCAAAAAAGCACAGTTCTACTGAACACCCCCATAGCAAACGGACTTGGCCCAAATGTGGCCTCATAATGTCACTGCTGGCGTGTTGCCGGCACTGGCATGCATAATGTCAGCCGAATGTGGGCCATGCGTGGCAATGACGGCACTGCATGCATGACGGCAAACTACATTTGGGCCGATTGTGGATAGGAGGTGTGTGGCCCAGATCAGTGTAGCGAAAATTTAAAAAATTCTAATAATTCAATTTGACCTCAACAAAAATGCATTTTAATAATAATAATAATAAGGCTACTGAGTTATATTAGTTTACCAAATATTACATATTTAGGGGGACGTCCCATTTTGGTAATTTTCTGGTCATAATTGTTACAAATAGGACATAAGGACATAAGTTAACAGAACGTTCTCTCATGGTCCTCTTTTAGTCGTATTTTAACGTTCCGGATGACTTTAGAAGGACGTTTTATATGGGTTTCTGGTGTCACTTTATATAGCAGTGTTACTAATAGGACATTTGGGATGTGAAGAGAACGTTCTCACATAGCCCTTTTTTAGTCATAATGTTCCAGATGACCAGATTGGCCTTTTTCAGAAATTTACAGTTTACACTGAAATGATATATTTTTTAGACCCACTAGGTGACCATGTAGGCCCTCTTTACAGGTTGTGTAAGCACCCCCTTTTAATTTACAGGGATGTCATGTACATGAATATTATTCAGTCTAAATGCAAGTGCGAATTCTTGAATACAGCCTTTTTAGTCATCCTTCATGGATCTGTGTGAACAGAGGTCATTTTGACTTCTGTATGCAAAACCTTTCAAAAACACAAAGGAAGAATCTGGATCTGTTTTTAGTACAGAGTTGTCACGTGAACATACCCTTAGTAGTGGTGAGGTGGCACTGAGTAGTAGTGGAACTGTCAGATTATTTTGTAGTACAACGAATGCATGTTCGAGACAAGTTGAGCAAGCTTCACAAAAGTCCTTTGGTATTTTTGTTTCTGCATAAGAACCAGTACTCAGTTCCAGTCCTGACTCTTGAAATGGTAAAGCACTGTTGTGTTTAAAGATTGCTGTTTCCCTGAGGCGCGGATCTTTTCTGGGCTGAGCACAGCCAGGCCAGATGCACATCTGCAAACGGGTCTTCCCCTTTAGAAAACACTCCATTTCTCTCAGGTTGATTCCTCGTCGGCTCAGTGGTTCTGATTTATTTGCGTTTTTCTCATCTGTTTCCAAACAGGAAACATAAGTGAACATTTAGGGGCAGAGCAGGGCGGCTTGATGGAACGGACACTTTTAAGAATAACTGGGTCATATTAAACAGATCGAGTTCGGGAAACGATATAATCAGAGTTTGCCATCTGTGCTTGAAGGGCTGCACTTTTGGTTTGAGCCCAGCTGTGATTGAAACAAACTCTCAGCTCACTCACTTCAAAGGAAGAGAAAGAAGCGAATCCAGGGCAGAGGGGGGCTGGAAAAGTTTATGTAACACTTTCGGGCTTGTGGATCCCATGTTGACCATTTGAGACAAACTTCAACCAGTACCAATAGATTCATCCTAATTTAGCATTTAGCGTAGTATTTATGCTTTAAAAGGTTTTTGACTTTTGTTCAAATGTAAATGTTTTTGCATTAATCTCAATCTGTGAAGACAGATGGGGTTTCAGAACTCAAAACATCCGATAGCCTTCCATTGTAGGGAAACAAATGCTATGGAAGTCAATGGTGACCCAAAACAGTGTTGTTACAAACGTTCTTCAAAATATCTTCCTTTGTGTTCAAGCAGAACAAAGAAATACGTACAGATTTGGAACTACTTTCGCACTGGAGGATCTTTTCCATAGTTCCTAGAACTATTATCGGAAGTGTTTTTTTTTGGTGCGCACAGGAACATATTTAGCTCTAGGAACTCTGTTTGAGGGAGCTAAATTAGCTCCTACTTCAGAGTAGGGTCTAAACAAGGTCAAAAAGAGACTATCAGTGATGCAGTGTATGCTGATTCACCAAACGCATTAAAGCACACACACATACTGTTTCATACACACGTCTCATATGCATTTGGCCAATCACTGTACACTGCATATTGAGAATAAAGTCTTATAATTAGAAAGAAGGGCTTTATTTAACAGCATGCTTTATGTGTTATTCAATTTGAAATATATATTTGGACAATGCTGACTTTGTATCTGCTTTTGGTTCCTAACAACAGGCCAGTCTAAATCTCCCCAGTGCCCACCAAGTGTTTATTCAAATCTCAAACTGAAGCAGTTAGTTTACTCTTTGTTCCAGAAAATCTCGTATGCATAGAAAACAAGTGATCGAAAGTGTCAACAAAATCTCTCACCGCAATGTAGAATTGCAACACAAATTCTTTTCACCAGTTTTTATCAACTTTGTAGCTGTAAACGTTCAAAGTGCTGATGGTCTGCTATTCATTGTTAAGCTGCTTAGTAAGCACTCAATTGAGTCCATACACTGAAAACAACCTCACAGTAGGGTTTATTTGGACACACAACTCAGAAAAACAAAGAAATTAGCAGACATGTCTATCATATTTACTCAGCTGTATCACTCACCTGCTCTGGTGTATGCAGGGGTTTGTGTTTCAGTCGGTGTGGTTGATGTAGTCTGTCTCTAGTGCACAGAGGACAAATAAAAGATCTTTTACAAAAATAACCTCTTAGAGCAACTTGAATTTCATTTTAAAGGGATAATTCACCCAAAACTGAAAATTCTGTCATTAATTATTTAAGCTATAAGACTGAAATGAAGTTCAGCTTTAGAAAACCAATAAAGATATTTTTGATGAAATTCCATAGCTTCCTGACCCTACACAGAAAGCAAGGTTTTACTCCGATCTCACGGGGATTAAAACATATTTTACTAGGTTTTATTTGATTTATAGTTTTTTTAAGTGCATAAGTTCTCTCAGTTCTAACCCATGACCACATGATCACATCTTGTCTTATAACGCAACTTTCTATAAACTGAGCTACACCAACCCTGAATCACATGGCAGATAAAATAGTACAAAAACAAGTAGTTGGAGGTCAGATTTTTTGTGTGCGTAGGAAATTTGTCGATGTATTTCTATGGATGCACGACAGTCATACGCTAATAATGGTGTTTATTCTAATGGAATTTACCGCCGATTACAGCACCCACTGCACTGACAAAATCTAATCTTACCTATCGCGTAGCACAGTGTTTTTCCGTATCAATACCACGTTTTCGTTTTTGGCATACTTTATGCACATTAATGAGATTGTGTGGTTACAATCAGAATGCACAAGCATGTGTAGTGGAATCACTGAATAAAATTGCACAGAATGTATTGAGGTATAGATTATATATAGGACTATTTTAACAATGTCCTTACTACCTTTCTGGTCCTTGATGCTGTCAGATGCATTTCTGTCTAAGCAAGGTCAGAAAGCTCTTGGATTTCATAAAAAATATCTTACTTTGCATTCTGAAGATGAATGAAGGTCTTATAGGTGTGCAATGAAATGAGGGTGAGTAATTGATGACGGAATTTAGATTTTTCAACTCACCACAGTTTGTTTCTGCTCATTTGGTACCAGGGTCTGCATAGTTGAGACCATTAGACACAGGCAGACTATCATGAAAAAAAAAACTCGTATTGAGAAACACACTTATTTGTCATTGTAAGAGTCATATTCCAGCGGTTTGGGGAACATTGACAGGCATGGAAAAAGATGCAGGAAGGGAGTATATGAAGAGAGAGAAATGGAACATCCTCCCTTTGTCCTGGCCAGTTGGATCATGACAGTCATTTCCTCAGAAACTGTCCAATTTATCTATATCTACCATATACTAACTTTAAAGCATAATTTTAAAGACAACAGCAGCAGCAGTAGTTTACGTGACATTCCATTATATTTTCTTTGTGGACATGAGGAAAATAAATATTATTTGAAATGATCAATTTAAATAGATTATAACAAAATTATTGAGATACTGTACACACACACACACACACATGTTGGTTTTTGTGATTTATGTGGACTCTCCATAGGTGTAATAGTGTTTATACTGTACAGACTGTATGTAGTATTGCCCTACACTGACCCTAAACCTACCCCTTACAGGAAACTGTGTGCATTTTTAGATTTTCAAAAAAACACTGTTTAGTATGTTTTTTAAGCCTTTTGAATCACGGGGACACTGAAAATGTCCTCATAAATCACCTTCATGTTGTAATACCTATGTCATACCCATGTCCTCATAAACCACATAAACCCGCACATACATATGCGTGTAAATGAATATACCATTTTATATTGGAAAGAACTACTACAGTAAAACCTTGTAAAATAAAACAAAAAGTCATTTCGATTTTGTCTGTAATTTTACGTTTTAAGCAGACTAAACCAAGCTTTTATTGTGAAGGTTCAGATACTCACCCCAAAACAGAAGAGTCCCTGCTGGTTTCAAAGAAGCTCTAGATATGTGCACCATTATAGCTTTAATCCAGTGGCGGTTCTATCTGCCTGTCCACCTCAGCTAGCAAATATCACATGTATGAACTCTTCAACAGGAAGACTATTAAAACAACAGGATGTGCTCATATCCTTAAAGGGGTGGTGGATTCACAAATGGAGAGACATTACAGATGGGGCGTGCGTTCTGTTAAATCCCAGTGTTGCCATCATCTGTCTCTCTGACTTTCAATCACATTATCTTCACTGTCATTTTCTCTCTAGCTATCTCTCGCGCTCTTTCTAATTTGTCTGTATCTGTCATATTTGCTATCACTATTTGTTTTATTACATCTATCATATCTGATTCTTATTGCTTTTTGTGTTTTAATAAATTACAATTATGAAAATCCTTAATAATAACTTATTTTTTTTATGTCTGCCAAACCTTTCTGGCTTTGCCAAACAATGCAGTTGATGCATAATTACTATAGTGAAGCACGTAGAGCTTACAGAAGAGTGGTTTTCAGTGGACACAGTTTGGTTTAACAGTTATGTACATACTTTTGAGGTTTGAACTTTTTCCTCTAACACTTCCCTCAGTCAGTTTGAGTAGGAGAATTTGAGTTGATTGACTGGAATCAACAAAGCACGAACCAGAGTTTGCATTTGGTTTGGCTCATTTGTTTATCATGTAGAGTATATAAAGGCTATAGGATGTGATGTATGATATTTTGGTGTACGGCCAACTGTAATTTACTAAGGATCATTATACTGAGGTTATTCAGGATGCTCCCCACATTGTTTACATATGTTTCACTTATTAATTACATTATAAGTTATTTATTATTAACTATGTACAATCCTAATATAGGATGTATTTAAAGTCCCTGCATGCTCTCCGGAATGGACAACCAAATACATGTATAATGCAGAATAAAAACATTGTAACTACACTTCTTTAAAATATTAGACTAGAACTGGCTTCTGTGGTAGGTCTCACAGTGTTTATTATTATAGAGTTGAGTAAGCAGCCTCATTCCCAACAGACTGTTTCTTTTAATGTTTCTGGCAGGGATTCTGTTAACCTCATCGGGCCACGCAGGGGGCCTTACCCCAGGTGCTTTGGAGAGTGAACTGTGCTGCACAGAGGAGGGGAGAGATAAAGCCTGATGACAAATTCACCCCATGAGCATTGGCCCAGAGGAGTGTCTACCCTCGCTATTGACGTACACAGAGCTACACCACTGCCATTGACGCATGTACACTATGACCACCACTGGCGTGCACTCAGTTCAGCTCAGGAGTGATGCAAGAGGAGAGAGTATCATTCCCTTAGAGTTTCTGTCCACACACTCTCTCATAGCCACAGATGTGTAAGTCAACGTCATCTGGCGATTCCCTTTCTCTCACTCAGCTGGACTTGGTCTGGAGCCTGGTGAAGTTCTGAGGACACAAATTACTTCCACATTTGATTCACATTAGTAAGGAGAGGCTTGTTTTCCACCCTTAATTGGTTTGCTCTGTTTATAAAGCAGATTAAGTTAGAGGGACAGAAAACACAGGGTTTATTTAGCAGTTTGGGACACTTCAATTTCACAGAATTGGAGTTCAAAATGGCACAGTGAGTACAGCAATGCTTTTACAGTATATTACAACTGATAAGCATAAAATAAGTCAAAAAACAGACAGAATCTTACCAAATCTCCATGTAAACGAATCTCTCTCTATTAAAAACGTATTAAAGTCTTAACTTATTTTTTTCTTCTGACAAAAGTTTTTATTGAGAGCCACAGTTAAGACTTTTTTTTTTGCACCTAGAAAGAAACTCTTCATTTAAAAACTCTTCACAATGTTTGTTTTCTGTTGTTGCTGTTTTTAGAACCTAAATGGCACCACTGCAAAACTCCCTTTTGAGAACTTTTTGATGACAAAATATAATAAAAAGTATGTATTAATTGATATTCGATAACGATATTCCTTTTGCATTCAAATCTCAATCTCAAACAGAAAGCTCGTATACTAACGTGCATTCACATCCTTTACGTTTAGCACGCACTTCTAACCAAACTTGCTTACCAAAGAGGAGCCTCTGTATCTGGAGCTGTCTCTTCAAAGCCTCTGTATCTGGAGTTGTTCAACAGCAAGTCAAATGTCACAGTCTCCACTATATTTCATTTCACCCTCTGGCCTCAAAGCAAAGAGCCCATCCCTCAGTACCCCACACACCGGCTGATACTAATCTTCATTTGACATGCCAAAAGCAACATCCAGGGTTTACACTGCACATAATTAAAAACTTTCCACAGATAAGACCTCCCTCTTATGTCTATCGTTCTGCCTGTGTTTGCTTCTGTTGTGAGGTCCAAGATAAACACCGAACTGGCCTAAGAAAACCCTGTTAGGATTGGCCCATTACTGGGATAAGGGTGTGAGGAAAAATTGCGTTACCACTCCATCTATCACATACTGAAGTGCAGAGCAACACCAACTCTACACACAGAAGAAGCTAAAACACCTGCACATGTCCAGTCTTTAACCAAGCCTGCATAAGCTCAAACCAACACACACAAAGTCAGTATCAGAAAACAGAAAATCTGATTCAATTCAGAAACAGTAAACAAAACATCAGTGTCTAACAAATGAAGTATGTCCTTGTTAGTTAAAGGGATTGTGTCATCAATTACTCACCCTCATGTTATTCCAAACCTGCTTTATTGTGGATCACAAAAGAAGGTACTGCTGGCAGTTTAGATTGCAACTAATTTTCATTGAATGGACTAAAAAAACTGAGTCATTTCACAAAATAGCTGATTTTATGTTCCACAGCATAAAATAAAACCATTTAGGTTTGGGCTGACATGATAAAAGTCACCATTCTCTTTTGTTGCATATTTTTATCCAAATAAAATCTAAAACTGAATAGGGTCTGGTATAGCCCTTCTGCCCAATATCTCATTCTGTGAGTTTAACTAGTGAGAGAAAGCCAAACAAGTTTACAGCAACCGGAGTAAGACTTCTGACTTTTGGGTGATCGGTCTCTTTAATAAAAAGAGGACTGTGTGTTATAAATGACTACATGTCGCCACCTAGTGGATTCATAGATATCAAAACATCTGTCGAAATCTAGCTTTAAGAGATGTATAAGCTAGCTAAATTATATAACACAATACGCAAAACGTATTATCATTGCATTTGTAGTAGTATCATCACTACACCATGCCTATATATATTTTATCGATTCGTTTTAAAATAATAGTCGCAATAGCAGTCATTGGCGCTGCTCACGTATAAGTAACAGCCAATAACTGATCAAATCATTGCCAGGAAGCGGTGAACGTAAAAAGCATTTACTGCTGTTCATAGGCTACTCTTTTAAACTGCGTTGCGATCTCTCCCGAGCGCGTTCTCGTCGGTCACGTGTGACTTCCAGAGAAGGGCAGTGCCGTCTGTCACGCTGCCCTCGCTCGCTCTCTGGAGGAAAACAGCACATGCTAAGCGCTGCGGATCTCAAGGGAGCCGTCCAAAAACAACAAGCATTGGATCCTCAAGCCAAGCCCCTTTGCGCGGAGCCTTCTGTCTCTGCATACATTAACATCCACGTGTACACACTACGTATATATTTAGTTATCTTGCTATAAAGTCAACTACTTCATTGGTTTACATGTCACATGTTTTTATGTCATCGGCACTTTTGTATATATTTTTTTATATTTAAAATATTTATTGATTTTGCATGAGTACTTTTATTTATCATTAAAATGATAAAGCAAGCTACTACGGAATTTTCAACCATAATATTAAAAATAATAATGCTAATAAAAATAATTATAAAATGCGGATAATCGTTATTAATCGATTAATAACATTTTAAAATGACGCTTATTAAGTGTCAGAGCTCATGCACATGTTTGCATGCAGGCTATTAATTATTCAGAAAATGAGTTGCATTATTATTTTCCTCCTCGGCGCACTCGTAGCCTGTGGTCCAGCCAAAGAGAGCTGGAGTATGTTCATAATAAAGACGTCACCCTGTGCTTTGACCGTGCCAACCAAGTGCGCAGCTCTTAACTGTACAACTACAATCTCGACATGCTTACGGACGACCGAGGAATCCTAGCATCCCTCAACACAAGCAGTCTGGCACCGACATCTGCAGCGGCTCGCTAGCCAGGACACCGTTTTTCACTACAGGACGTTTTTGGGCACGCGGACTTCTTTTCTGCGCACTTGAAGCTGATTCGCGAGAGGGTTTAAAGGAAGGAGCAGGGACTCTTAAGGTATTTCAAACTGCGACGGCGATTCTTCGTATCGATCACCAGCATGCGCGAGAAGGCAAGAGCATGTGCTCAAGACATGTTTAATAAATCGTCTCGCCGTGTATCGTTTGCGTCGTAGTGTCTATTGCACGTATTTTTTAACGTGTGGCGTTGTAGGAGCTTAGCGTCCTTCATGAACGCTTTCGTTCGTGGCCCGTGCAGCCTTGCGTTACTCGTTCCCAAACAACATCTTATATTTCGTTTCAGTTCCTCGAAAGTTCGAGGAAAGCAGTATTGGAGGGTTAAGAAACGGTGAAAAGTGTACTACGCACTTATCCGCACCGAGGTGATATGGGCTCGTGAGAGACACGCCCACTTCCACTGAGAGGAGCCAGCGCGTGTTTTTTCCCCGATACAGTGTCACTTGGATGCATTTTGAATAGCCTGTTTAGTTCTGTGGCGGACAGCGTGCTCACTCTTGCCATTTTCCATTAAATGGCTGCTTGGGTAACCTGAAGTTGTAATCTGGATTGGAGACCTTTAAATGGTGTGTGTGATGCGGAATGTTCGTTGTGTTTTGTGAACTGCAGGGGGCAGTGAGTGAGTCCTGTATGGAGTCACTACTGATAAAGTTTGAGTCATGCAATTTATAGGTCCCTTGTGTGTGTGTGTGTGTGTGTGTGTGTGTGTGTGTGTGTGAGAGAGAGAGAAAGAGAGTGAGTCACATCTGACGGGAACCCTTATTAAAGGTACTGTTTATCACTTATCACAAGATGAATATGTGGATTTACATGAATAATTATCAATACAGAGGATTTTATTCATCAGGATATATTTACAGTGTTGGGAAGGTTACCTTGACAATGTCATAGATTACCGTTTCAGATAAGTTACCCAATATCCTATTTAAAATGCAATAAGTTGTGTAATTGTTTAAATAATTTTAAAAGAGTAGTGTAACTGATTACTGATTACGTTTCTAGCAGATGTTTTTAAATCGTTTTTAAACATTTGAAGCAGGCAGGAATAAACTTACAGTTATATTCATCACTGATTACTGTCAGACCTTCAAAGTCCTTCATCACCTGAAATAAGATAATAATAATTAGAAGAAAAAAGCACAGCCACCACAAAATCTGACTTTAGTGCCTATTTTTACTTTAGGTTCATTCTGAGGTCAAACACAAATTTAAAGGGATAGTTTACTCTTCTGTCATTAATTGCTCTCTCTCATGTCGTTCCAAACACGTAAGACCTTCGTTCATCTTCACAACACAAATTAAGATGTGGAATCTGAGAGATTTCTGCTGAGTATATTTTTTGTGCGCAAAGAAGACAATACATATTATTGTTATTAAAAAGTATTTTAGCATTGAGTGTTGTCTGAATGTGAGCTCAGCTCGGCTGGATGTGTATTTATCACATTCAAAGTACTTCCCATGTGCTCTTGTGGCCAGGTGAGGCTGATGATGGAGGAGGTGTCAGGTCCACGGCCCTGCACTGCAAAGCCCCCCCGCAGTCTGCTGGAATGGAAGAAGAGAGTCAAGTCTGAGTACATGAGGTTAAGACAGCTGAAGCGCTTCCGCAAAGCTGAGGCGGTCAAGGTAGAGTTACTTTTTCAATATAATGAGGTCAGTGAGGTTTTTTTTTAGCAATTAATACTTTTTTTCATCAAGGATGCATCGATCAAAGGTGGCAGTAAATACTTTAATAATGTTACAAAAGATTTCAGTTTCAAGTAAATGCAGTTCCTTGAACTTTCGCTAACACTTTATTTTATGGTTACACCCATTAGTTGTTTATTAACATGTATATTACTAGAATATTAGCCATTTATTATTGCTACATATTAATGCCTCATTCTACATGACCTTATTCTACATCCCTAATCCTACCCAACAACTACCTTACTAACTATTAACAAGCAGCAAATTAAGACTTCACTGAAGAAAAAGTGTTACCTTTTCGAAACTGTTACTGAACTTTCTATTTATTAAGGAATCCTAAAGATATAGAAATGCTTTTAGAGCAGCAAATTATCATATTGGAATGATTTCTGAAGGCTCATGTGACACTGAAGACTGGAGTAATGATGCTGGAATAATTTCAGAAAGAAATTGTTATTTTAAAAGGTTTTAAATGATAAAGCACACGTTTTAATGTGTAATTATGCGTCATAACAATACTATTTTACTCTATCAAATAAATGCAGCTGACGTCTTTCAAAAATGGAACATATAAAAAAAAAATCTTACCGACCCCAATCTTCTGAATGGTAGTGTATTTCCTTTAGATCTTTTCACTAGTCTGCCAACTTTTATTTCCTACATGTGTCATTATAATTATAAAATGTAACTTTCAATTCACATAATTCATTCTTTTTTGACTACGCGTTGTGTTTCCCACAGGCTCTTTTCCAGTCGAATCGCCGCAAGATTGAAGCAAGAACCGAGCTGCTGAATGAGGAATGGTCCAAGCTCCGAATCCAGTCCATTCCCATTTCCCCAACCAGTGGCTCTCTGCCTGGCAGAAAGGCAAGAATGACACAGCTGGAGGCCTTGTCCACCACAAACCAGTGTCAGGCATCTTGCATCTGCTCCATGACACTAGATCATTTTACTGTGAACTGCCCCTGCTAGTTCAGCACAAGACTGCCCCCCCTTGCTGATTTATGAGCTGAATCAATACATAGTCAGCTTTGCCCTGCCATTTCCAAACATAATTTATTTTAACATAATGCCAGTAATGACTCAAGATCAGGTGCCACAGTTTGCCTTCTATTTCCTGCAGAACCTACTTCATCATATCCTACCTGACAAGCGTTTAGATCAATCTAATGATGTTATTAATGGACTGACTGTGGCACAGTTAACCTCTGATTAATTAGTCAGGGCAAATATTACCACCAGGCCGGTAAAATGCCGCAGTATTCTTTTTCGCTCTTCATAAAATTGCTCTGTAGCCAAAAATGTATTTGTATGTTTGCCAAGCCAGAGCTCAATATCTGAAACTCCTGTGATATCCACAATAAAAGCAGCCAGCGGGCACAGCACAGCTTAGCTCTCTGTGGAATACAGAGAGACTGCTCAACATACCAGCACAGCTAGATCCTGCTTGCAACAGCACTCGAAAACAATTCCGTACTTCGTGTTCTTCAGATTAAACCAAACCAAATATTTTGGTTAGTGGATTATGATATTGTCATTTCCCTGGGCACACAGTTGGTGCCGGTTCAGTACTTCTCGATCTAACGACATTTCTATCTCTGATTTGGTTTGGAATTTAATTGTTTAATTTTTTTTATTCACCCTCGTGTCGTGACATTTTGGTCACACTTTTTGAAGGTTCTACATCATTAAGGGTGTAGAAAATGGCCATGCAGAATATGTGCTTGATAGATACTAATAAACTAACAATATGTTAATAATAGGCATGCTAATAGGCAACGAGTTTTTCCCGTGAAACAAAAGGGAAATTGATTTAATTAGGCTTGAGTGAAGCTTTTAAGATTCAAAAAGGGCACAAAAACATTATAAATATATGGTCTGTACAAAGAGTGCACTATGTTCTTTATGAAGCCATACGAGCTTTGAGCGATTAACAGACACAATTAGAAAACAAGTCTTTATCTCACACGTTTCCAAATTCCGAGAAAGGTTTTGGTGAGTCATTTGCAAATCTTTTTAATGAATCACTTGATCCAGTTCACAGAATGGTCATTCTCTGAATGATCTGGCCACAAATCGACCTCATCTGGTTCTCAGGTTTAGCTTGACTCAAACGATTTACAGCTATCATATGGCTTCAAGACATTCAGACTTAATTAGTGTAAGACTCAGACATAGTACAGTTCATGCATTGTGTGGACTAGGTTCATGATGTGTAAACTTGAAAGCCTCAGTTAATATTCATTGTAAAATACATGCAAAAGAGTGACCGGTTTTCTTTTTCCCAGAAGAAAGAAGTTTGTGTCGATTTAAATGATGACAGTATTTTCATTTTGGGTCAACCTTTAATAATACAATAGATTTAAATTCAGTAATCTGTCAGTAAAATACAGGCAATGTATTCAAATGGCATTGACTAATTAACATATGCAGGACTAAAGCAATTTAACGGTCCTCTAATAGTTTTGAGTGACACTTTGACTTGTCTTCTGTTTTCCTGTCTTCCCTTTCTTGTCCAATCACAGTGGTGCACGGTAGAGTCTGACTTTCCGTCTTTTCCGAACCAGACAGTTGCCATGCGTCCCTTGACAACTGTTGCTGGGATACCATTCATGTACTCCTGGTCCCCTTTGCAGCAGAACTTCATGGTACTGGATGTGGACAATAAGCGCACACACATTAACACGCATAAAAAACACTCAATCATGATCACCATTTGAAGCCTGTGTCTGCAGACAAAAAAAGAGAGAGAGGGAGAGATGAAAATAGGAGAAAAGCATCATTTATGACACTGGTCATTTTGAAAGTAGGTCACCCTGCAGCAGTGCATTCACATGTTCTGACAGCTCGAAGCATGTGTTTTCCAAATCATCTCTCAGGTAGAGGAGGATGTGCGTCTTTAAACGCCTACGTACACTTACAGGCACAAATATAGCAATATACAAAAACAGCCACCCACAACACACATCGTTGTGCATTTATCTCTCATTAGAAGAACCTCACTGATGCATGAATGCATGAACATGTCTTTTTGTAAGTCAATAAAATCCCTCTCTTTGTTTCTGAGGTGGAAGATGAGACATTTCTGCATAATATCCCCTATATGGGAGACGAGGTGTTGGAACAGGATGAAGCTTTCCTGGAAGAGCTTATTGACAATTATGATGGGGTGCATGGAGACAGAGGTAAGTGTCATAATATGTATTTATACACATTATAAGAGGTGTCACTAGACCTGAGATGAATCTCTTTTGGAAAGCCCCGAGTGTTCTTAAGGATTTTTTTAAATCAATTAATTTTTTTTTTCAATGAAAAATACAATTAAAAAGTTATAATGTGAAATACTTTATAATATAAAGTATTTCAAAGTATACTTTATAAAAAAATATTTTTTTATATATATATAATAATAATATGAAAAATATTAAATAAAAATATATTTAGTATTTTAAGTTATGTTTTCATCAGCCATTACTCCAGTCTTCAGTATCACTTGATCCTTTAGAAATCATTCTGATATGCTGATTTGATGCTAAAAAAACATTTCTTATAATTATCATTGTTGAAAACAGTTGTGCTGCTTAATTGTTTTGTGGAAACTGATAATGATTATAAATGTCTAAAGTATCATTTTTGATCAATTGAATGCATCCTGATGATTGAAAAGTATTAATTTCTTTAAATACTGTAGTACTCACCCAAAACAAAATAATCAGTTACATGCTAATCAATATGTAACTTGTAATTGAATCTTAGACAGCAAGTAAGTATGGAAGTATCTTGTACCAACAGAAGGAGGCTTCATAAATGATGAGATATTTAAAGAGCTGGTGGAGGCACTGAGCCAATACTCAGACCCAGAGGAAGAGGAGGAAGAAGAGCCCTCAGAGAGAACAGAGAATAAGGAGGAGGAGGAGGAGGAGGAGGAGGAGAAACCAGTGCAGAAAACTACAGCTGAAGGAACAGAAGAGTCAAAAGTGGGCTTCTTTAAGAGGAAGAGGGGGAGCACTGCTGAAGGTGAGTTAGTTTTGAAGAAAATAATGGAATATTTATAATAATTATTTCATGTAAAAAATTAATAAATACATTTAATGTAAAAAGGTATGATATAATACATAAATAAACCATTTATTTGTTTAATTATTTTTATTTTTTTTTACATTTGATTGTATTAATTTTAAACACAAGTTTACTGGCCGAAAGTGTTTAAATGCTTTTGTAACATGAAATAAATAAGTAACAAGAAATAACACCTTTTTTAAAAAATTAATGGATCAGTGATTTTGAGGATATGTTGGGTCTAATTACCATAGAATTTGGGCTTTTAATAGACAATAAATAGATTTTAGCTTAGCAGTGATTTGGATTTCAGTGGTTTAACAACAAATAGGGCTCACATGCATTGCCCATCAGATCAGCCTCTGTCTCAATGTCTATGTGCAGTTGTTTGTTCTGAGTGTTGCCTTTATTCCCAGTGAGGGCTGGATAAACCTGTTTGTTCATTCAGTTTGTTTTAGGACAGTATCCAGTTACAGTACACCCTGACCCTTACACATAAGCCCATGCACTACTCTACTTTTGCTTTAGAAGTCAAATTCAGGACAATGCTGATTTTAGTCTCACTTTTCCTTTACTAGGAAGAGAGCTGTCCTCCAATAAGAAGATTCCTCACGACAAGATTTTCACAGCTATTGCGTCTATGTTTCCTTACAAAGGCACCATGGAGGAGCTGAAGGACAAGTAGGCCACCCTGTTCATTTTTTTAACCTTCATTTTCAGGACATGAGGCAGTCCACATTTAAACCGGCTTCTCTCAATGCACACCAAATTGTGTATGCTGTAAAACTGCATTCTAAATACTTGTCTACAAAGGTATATGTCATGCCACCTTCAAGCTGTGGTAAAAGAAGGTTCATGGGAAGCTCCTCGAGCTGTGTTGTCAGCTGACTATGAAGCCCCTGGCAGCAGCAGTGAAAAACAAAACCTGTCACAGTCTGCCTTATCATCAAACTATTTACCGTTTCATGTCATTATTGTTCATTCCACCAGCTGTGCTCATTTTATTTTTTTCCGCTGGCTGGGGGAAATCTGTGGGTGAGAGTTGTATTTAATGGCCTGTTATGTGTGTCAAACAAATTCAGCACTTTAAAGGGACAGTTCATCCAAAACAGAACATTCTGTCATCATTTTATTTACCCCAAACTTGTATGACTTCATTTCTTTTTTTCTTTCTTTTTGTTTTTAAATAATACTAAATACACTCAGCAGAACAGCTAATTTTGACTATGGCTATAAATTATAGCACAATTGTACACTTCTGTTCAAAGTTTGGGGTCACATTTTTCTTTTTTTTCTTTTTTATTTAGTAAGGACTTATTACATTGATCAACAGTGACAGGAAACGCATGCATAATGTCACTAGAGATTTCTATTCCAAATAAACACTTTTTCTATTACTTTTTCTTTGGATAATTTAGAAAAAATGGTTTCCACAAAAATGTAAAGTAGCACAACTGACCACTTGTGAGCAGATCATATTAGAAGACTGAAACAGGGTTGCCAGGTTTTTCAGAACAAAACATGCCCAAATGCTACTCAATACTAGCCAATCGTATTTCAAAAGGGTTCCCCCTGGTAAAAATACACGCTTTTTAAATATCACATTATTGGGGTCACTTCAACCCATGGCAACAATGTTAAAGTAGGCCAGTTCTGTGGACAGTGGACTTGGCAACACTGGACTGGAGTAATGATGCTAAAAATTTAGCTTTGCATCACAGTAAATTACATAAATGACAAATATACTAAAATAGAAAATTATTATACAGTAAAATTATTATACAGCTATTACAAATTTGATTAATATTTCACAGTAAATATTCTAATATATAATATACATGATAATATTTTTTACCAATTAAATGGAACCTTGGTGAGCATTAAAGACTCCTTTCAGTTTATTTTGTGTTTACTGTGTTTTGCTGTTATTGCAAATAATAGTGTATTTTTCTCTCTTTTGCAGGTATAAGGATCTCCTGGAACCATCCAGCCCTGTGAAGTTGCCTCCTCTCTGCACGCCCAGCATGGATGGCCCTTTTGCCAAATCTGTTCAGAGAGAGCAAAGTCTGCACTCTTTTCACACACTTTTCTGTCGGCGCTGCTTTAAATACGACTGCTTCTTGCACCGTAAGAAATTATAATGTCTTTCTCTAGTCTTCTGCCTTTTTGTGTTTATTCAAATAGAGATGCATGATACAATCTGTCCTTCAGTGCATGTTCCTGAATTATGTACAATGCAATACCTTTCAAGTATTATGCAATTTTTTACAATCTTCATCAGTACATCTAGCATACAGATATGCCCTGTTTAAACTTGACAAAAAAGTTTGTCTAATATTATCTGCTTACAAGTGGTCAGCTGAGTATTGTACTACATTATATGTAGTGTAACTGTAATTATGCTATAGTTAGCATTGACCACTTGTGATGAAATCATCCAAAATGGATGTAAATTAGTACGTTGTTTGTGTTCAGCTTTCCATGCATCTCCTAATGTGTATAAGAGGAAGAATAAAGAGATCCGAATGGAGACAGAGCCCTGTGGACCGGACTGCTTTCTGCTGCAGGTACAGCTTTCTGAGTACATAACAATGTCATAAGTTTTTCTACTGTTGTTTGTGCCTACGGGCCGAATGGCAGTGCAGAGTACCCGGCCTTCTTGGGGTGCATTGTGGGTTGGGCCCCGGTCGAAGGCGGGGACCTCAACGACCCAATCCTCGGACATAGAATCTGGCTCTTGGAACATGGAATATCACCTCGTTGGGGGGAAAGGAGCCTGAGTTACTCCAGGAGGTTGAGAGGTACCGACTAGAGATAGCCGGGCTCACCTCCACGAGTAGCTCGGGCTCTGGAACCCATCTCCTTGATAGGAGGTGGACTCTACACTACTCTGGAGTCACCCGTGTTGAGAGGTGTGGGCTTGCTCATAGCCCTCCAGCTTAGCCATCATGTGTTAGGAGTTGGGTCGAGAGGGTCGTTTTCCTGCTCCTTCGGGTCGGGGTTAGTTCTCTCACTGTTGTTTGTGCCTACTGGCCCAATGGCGGTGCAGAGTACCCGGCCTTCTTGGGGTCTCTGGGAGGGGTGCTGGAAAGCGCTCCAACTGGGGACTCTGTCGTTCTACTGGGGGACTTTAACGCTCATGTGGGCGATTCTAGTGACACATGGGAGGTGTGATTGGGATGAATGGCCCCCCTGATCTGACCCCGAGTGGTGTTCTGTTGTTGGATTCTGTTGTCCATAACAAACACCATGTTTGACCATAAGGGTGTCCATCAGAACACGTGGTACCAGAACGCCGTAGGGTGGAGGTCGATGATCGACCTTGTGGTGGTTTCATCTGACCTCCGGCTGTGTGGTTGCGTCCGAAATCGGAAGCAAAAACTGGGGTCTGGGAGGAGTTCAGTGCGGCCATGGAGAAGGACTATTGGTCTGCCTCAAAGAGGTTCTGGCAAACTGTCTGGAGCCTCAGGAGGGGGAAGCAGTGCCCTGCCAACACTGTATATAGTGAGGGAGGGAATCTGTTGACTTCAACTGGGGATATTGTCAGGCGGTTGAAGAAATACTTCAAGGATCTCCTCAATCCCACCGACGCATCTTCCATTGAGGAAGCAGAGGCGGGGGGCCCAGGGGTGGACTCGACCATCACCTGGGCAGAAGTCGCCATGGTAGTTTAGAAGCTTAAGAGTGGATGTGATCCGCCCTGAATACCTAAAGTCTCTGGATGCCATGGGGCTGTCTTGGCTGACATGCATATACGGCATTGTGTGGAGGTCGGGGATAGTACCTCTGGACTGGCAGACGAAGGTGGTGATCTCTCTTTTTAAGAAGGGGAATCGGAGGGTGCGTTCCAACCATCGGGGGATTACACTCCTCAGCCTCCCCGGGAAAGTCTATGCCAGGGTACTGGAGAGGGGAATTTGTTCAATAGCCAAACCTCAGATCCATGAGGAACAATGCAGCTTTCATTCTGGTTGAGGAACACTGGATCAGCTCTATACCCTTTTTAAGGGTACTGGAGGGTTCGTGGGAGTTTGCTCAACCAGTCCACATGTATTTTGTGTAGAAGGCATTCGACCGCGTCCCTTGCGGTGTCCTATGGGGGGTGCTCTGGGAGTATGGGCTCCGGGGCCCTTTGCTAATGGCTGTCCTGTCCCTGTATGACCGGAGCAGGAGCTTGATTTGCATTGCCAGCAGAAAGTCAGACTTGTTCCCAGTGCGTGTTGGACTCCGGCAGGGCTGCCTTTTGTCACCGGTCCTGTTCATTATTTTTATGGACAGGATTTCCAGGCGCATTCAGGAGCAAGGGGGGGTCCGGTTTGGGGACCACAGGATCTCATCTCTGCTTTTTGCAGATGATGTTGTCTTGTTGGCTTCTTCGAACCAAGACCTACAGCGGGCACTGGGGCTGTTTGCAGCTGAGTGTGAAGCGGCTGGGATGAGAATCAGCACCTCCAAATCTGAGGCCATGGTTCTCAGCCGGAAAAGAGTGGCCTGTCCCCTTCAGGTTGGTGGGGAGTTCCTGCCCCAGGTGGAGAGATTTAAGTATCTTGGGGTCTTGTTCACGAGTGATCGACAGACGAATCGGTGCAGCTTCTGCAGTTATGCGGACGATGTACCGGTCTGTCGTGGTGAAGAAGGAGCTGAGCCGCAAGACGAAGCTCTCTATTTACCGGTTGATCCACGTTCCTACTCTCACCTATGGTCATGAGCTTTGGGTTATGACCGGATGAACGAGATCCCGGATACAGGCGGACATCTCGGTTCGGTGCATGCAGCCTTATGACGAATACGAGAAATTCCCCACTAATCCAGACGGAGGCGCCCGCAGAAATGCAAAGCTGTTTGAAAACCACCAATACGTTCAAGAACAGGAACGTGGTCCCACTGAAACAATTTCAGAGGGCCCTGGGGCATATGGCAGCAGCTTCAGCGGTAATCCCGTTAGGACTGCTCCATATGAGACCGCTTCAACATTGGCTTCACAATCAAGTCCCGAGGTGGGTGTGGAAGAGCGGCTCGCTGTGGGTCCAAGTGACTCCGGCCTGTCGCCTTGCCTTCTCCCTGTGGTCAGATCTAAAGTTTCTTCGGGCAGGAGTGTCCCTGGAACAGATCTCCAGGCATGCTGTTGGCACATCAATTGCCTCGAATTGCTAGCAGTTCGTCTCGCCCTAGGTCGTCTCAAGGAGCACCTTCGGAGCTGTCACGTTCTGGTCCATACGGACAACACATCGACCGTAGTGTACATCAACCATCTAGGTGGTCTACGCTCCCGTCGAATGTCGCAGCTCGCCCGCCACCTCCTCCTATGGAGTCAGAAGCATCTGAGGTCGCTTTGCGCCATTCACATTCCAGGTCTGTACAACAATACGGCCGACGAGCTGTCTCAAGCCCAAGCGCTCCCTGGCGAATGGAGACTCCATCCCCTGAGGGTTCAGCTCATATGGGAGAAGTTTGGAGCCGCACAGGTAGACCTGTTTGCCTCTCCAGAAACCTCTCATTGCCAGTTGTTTTATGCTCTGACCGAGGGAACCTTAGGCAGAGACGCCCTGGTGCACAGCTGGCCGCAGGGACTGCGCAAGGTCAGGGAGGACGAGGAGCAAATCTTGCTGGTAGCCCCTCACTGGCCCACCAGGACTTGGTTCCCCGAACTCCTACTCCTCGTGACAGCCCCTCCTTGGCCGATTCCTCTGAGGAAGGACCTACTGACTCAGAGATGGGGCACCCTATGGCACCCGCGCCCAGATTTTAGGAAACTCCACGTCTGGCCCCTGGACGGGACAAAGAGGTTCTAGGTGACCTACCTCAAGGGGTAGTTCTCCTCAGCGAAAAACTAATGAATGCTTCCAACGCTGACCTACTTATACTCACGTTGTGATTAGGATCAGCTGGCTACTAATCAGCGTATGCCAATTTCATTGGCGTGTTTGCATACACGCATTGGATTGGACATCTCCAAGCGAGATTCCTATTCGTCGCTCACCTTCTTCAGAGAACGAGGATTACAATACGTAACCGAGATGTTTCTTTTGTTCACTGTGTACATTGTGGGCCCTATTTTAGAAAACAAAAAGGGTTCTACAGAGGTCTGTGGAACACAAAAAACTTTGAAGCCGAATGTCTCAAAACTGCTCAAAATACAAATAAAACACTCTCAGAAATAAAGGTACAAAAGCTGTCACTGGTGCAGAACCTTTTCAAAAGGTACACTTTTGTACCTATAAGGTTCAAATATGTACATCTCAAGCACTAATACGTACCTTAAGGTACCAAAATGGACACTGTAGTTAAAAAACATGTAAAAGGTAACCTTTTGAAAGGGTAACTCCCCAGCTACAGTTTTTGTACATTCATTTTTGAGTGAACCTTATAGATCCAAAGTGGTGAAAAGTATTTTTCAAAATTGAAAATAAAAACCTGTGGTAGCTATTCTTATTGTGATACCAACAATAGTTCTAAAACATTCCATCTGAGGTGTGTCATACAAAGCCAAAACAAAAAAAAGTTCAAGCAGGTTTAGTCAGCACACTAGTCTCTTCGACTATCAACCCATCTACAGGTAATTGATTTATTAGACCTTTTTTCATATATTTCTTCACTTTATTTTGTTCTATGATATGTAAATTTTTATAGTTATAGATAATAACTTTTCTATAAGCAGTAGTCAGCAGCAGTATGTTAGATTAGCTAATTAATTAGTTGGTTGCAGTTTAGTCTTTGTCGTCAAATAATCAGTGCTTTATTAACTAATTTAATATAATCAAATGTGACCCTGGACCACAAAATCACTCATAAGTTGTTTTTGTTTTGTTTATTTTCTTTTATACTGAGTTTTATACCTCACCTAAAACTGAATGAATTATATTTCCATTGATGCATGTTTTTTAGTATATGAAAATCCTAGGAGATACAACTATTTGGAAATCTTGAATTCTGAGGGTGCAAAATACATAACTACATAAATAACAATATAAAAAATCAAATATTGAAGAAAATCACCTTTAAAATTAGGTTTTGATATTTTTGCAGAAATAATTTTACATAATATCTTTACAAAACATAATCTTTACTTAATGTTATGGAAGTCCGTTTCCACCACTGAATAATAAAAAAAAAATGTTATTGCAACTTTTTATCTTACAACTCTTATTTTATCTTACAACTCTTATTTTTTTACAAAACTTATTTTTCTCAGAATTGTGAGATACAAACTCGCAATTTTAAAATATATAAATTCTGACTTTATGACTCACAATTGTGTGATATACAGTAGAGTCGCAAATTCTGACTTTTTTTTTCTCCGAATTGTGAAATGGAAACTCGCAGTTGCAAGTTATAAAGTCCAATTTTGAGCGTAAAAAAGGTTTCTCACAATTATGACTTTATAACTCTCAATTGTGAGTATACATCTCTGAGAAAAAAAGTCAGAATTGTGAGATACAAAGTCACTATAACCTTTTTTTATCTTCAGTGGCGGAAACAGGCTTTCATATAAAAGCCTATGTCCTAATGATTTTTGCCGTAAATTAAACAATATATAATTTTGACCCATAGTGTATGTTTGCCTATTATTGCAACCAGTGTTGGGTGTAACTGTAACTGTAACTGTGTTACTGTAATAATATTACTTTTTTCAGTAACTAGTAGTGTAAGGCATTACTTGTCTTAAAATAGTAATATTATTA
>JAUMHQ010000052.1:2204554-2215470 GCA_032361165.1 Enteromius paludinosus | reverse complement strand
TTAATCGAACATTGTACAGTTGCAATAGATATCTCACCATCTTGAGTCATTTGTTATTTAACCCTTATTTCTTATTTACTAGTATTTTGTTGGGCTAAACTGCTTCCAGAAGCTTTGCATGTTTCACCAAATGCTAAATGAGACTTCAACCTCTTTCGATTTGAACTTTGAAACCCTCACAGGCTTTTTCATCCATTAATAAACCTGTTTTGGAGTTTGACACCGCTTCCATACTGAGCTCAGAACAAAGACGGGATCTGATCTAATCTGTCAGCGTGTCACAGATCAGTCTCTTGTTACTTGGTGAATGAATGGGAGTTTTATCCAGGGCCCTGAGGAGGAGTAATCCGTGTTTAAACTTTGCTCATTACCGCAGCTGAGGGGGCACAGGGACCTTGCCTTATTCGCTTCATTAAGTCATTAACAGTCTGGAAGCCCTGCAGCTGTCAGCAATATCAGGGCCTCCACAGAGATACTGGTGCGAGACGAGCTGTGAATGGCATATGTGAGCGATGGAGGATAGGATAGCAGCCATCGTTTCTAATATGTCCCCTTTTCTTTTTCTCTTTCCCCATGTTAATTTATATGCTAAAGAGACAAATAAGCCTATTACTTCGACTCATTTCATTTCTTTTATAAAATTAGAGATTTGTTCACTTATCCTCAGCGCTCGTGGCTCGTCTATCTTCAGTCAGATGAATCAGCTCAGTGATCTCTTCGAGAGGAAGACGTTCCAAGTGTTTGCGCGTGCTGTAGGATGTGTATCAGTCACTAGGGGGCGACATGCGCACTAATGATTAGGCTCGGATTGAAGCGTGTTTACCGAGTCATTATTGAGGCTAATGTTCCTCCACAAGGTCTTTAGCTCCAGTCCATAAAGACGTTACTACTGCTCCAGCCCTTTTCTTTAGTTCTTAGTAATTTGCCTCGAGTAATTAACTGACACTTGAACGGGAGCCAGATTTAATCAGTATCGGGTCTTCTGTCAGTTTGAAAAGCCGCTGATTGTTGGAGACACTTGAAGGATCAATCACCCAGCTCTTCAGCATTAATTGGAAGACCTCACCCCCATCTTGCTTTTTTGAAAGTGGCAAGTTTATAAAAAAAAAAAACCCACGCATTTATTTATTTATTTCCCCCTGAATTGTGAATCTGCTGGTCTACATCATTATTTTAACAAGACAGGTCTGTTCTCACTTTTACTTCAGGTCTTGGGATGTGTTGTGCTCTGGTTAAGACTGATGTGAGTGACCCTGCCTGCTGTCGTCTTGCTGTTATTTTGTGCATCTTGAAAATAACGGGTATCTGTGATGAATACGGCTTCTGTCTTCAAACACTGAGGAATTGTCATAATTATCATCTAGACTACAGCAATTACCCTTCTGCTTTTCTGACGAGATTCGTTCAGTTCTATATTATTTCCACAATGGACCAAAAAGGATTGATGTAGTTCATCTAAAATATAATATATTCCTTTATTTACTTGCTATTTCAGCTTGCCAAAGAAATTGATCATTTATTACTGAAATGAAATAACAGGGATTTAAAAAAAGGACAAGAATGAATACAAATGAAACGGTAAAATGAGAATAGTTTTGGCCATTCAAAATATTAATAAAAACAGCAATAGTATCTCAATGATACTAAAATAACACTAAAGCAAATGCGCCTTGCCACAGGGAAGTACTTGTGCTTGCTTGGCAGAAAAAAAAGATTAAAGTTTGGTTGTTGTCATCACACTAGCATTGCGTCTTGTTATGTGTTGATGATCAGCAACAGAAAACGAGGCACAGCTCTGCCTCCTTCACATTTTAAGGGGCTGTTCACACGTAATCTATTGTGTAAAAACAGCTGCATGGAGCAGAACAGAATTAAACAGCACTGAGTCCTCAAAACACACCGTACCATATCGACGATAATCGTGATATTCAAAAACTGAAATGTCCTTGTTTTGTTAAATCTGGATATTGCAGTATTGCCAATAACTGATATTTGAAAATGAATAGTTGGTATAACACTGAAATAAACAATCCAGCAGCAGTATAGATAGTATAGTATACATGGCATGTAGTTGGCGGTATGGCACCTTAATGCTACTTGTACTACAGTTATAAAACAGAAGTGCGAGCAGTTACTAATGCAGCGTGAAAGCATGTTGTCAGATATGAAAGATGAGACAGTCTACCTTCACTTCAAAACAGTTAGCTTGCCAATTTTTGAGAGTCCGACAAAATGACTTGTCGATCTCCACCGTCTGCAGGACTTATCCATCAACAGTGAGTGTACTAGGGGCAAGAGCACCAACCCGTTGACCCTCTTCTGTCTTTATCATCCAGCAGATTCTGCCCCTGTACAGAGAGTAAGTACAATTTTGCTAGCACTGAAACAGGTCATGTTACTTTAGTTACAACTGTTAACTGCTTATGCCTTTTTGTATTTATACCCTTCTGAGCTTTTGACAATGTGCTGTTTGGATATCATCTTCATATTTTTTACATTAAATGCCTTTGGAGGTGAGTATTTCTTTCTATGCGTACACATAATGGGGCGATGCAAGCTTTATTGGGTGCTGAACTCTCACATGTAATTGGCTTCATTCATACTCAACGCTGGAGGGCGCCTTTGTGCAGAAGGTCCACACATGCAGACTCATTGGCGTAATCCACTTTTTTCCTCGACGCGGAAGTACACCTGTGTGTGAGGCTTCCGGTTCATTAGTGCAACATTAAAATAAAATAAAACACTAATTTTCAATATCAAGCAGAAAAACTGTTTTGTACAGCTAAAAAATAGCTGGACGTGGATATTGAAGAGGATAATGTATATTCACAATGCAATGCTGATCGACATTGCCTTTATAGTGATAAAGAATATTAAAATAGTATATCTTCTTTCTGTGAACGAGTTCTTATCCCAGAATGAGAAGTTATTTCAAATTTGAAAATGTAATGAGTCATTGGTCCGAAAACAAAATGAAAAACAATAAATAGAACACAAAATGTAAAAAATAGTCATTTCACCCAGAAATGAAAATTACCCCGCATTTTATTGACCTGAAGCCATTCTTCAGCGAAAAAAAAATGTCTTCATGGCTGACTTCTGACTCGACGTACAACATATGATGCAAGTTTTGCATTGCCAAGCTTGGAAGAGCCAGGATACTTTTTTTTTTAACTGACTGTCTTCATCTGAAAAAAGAAAGCTATATACACCTAGGATGGCTTCGGGGTAAGGAAAACACAGGGTAATTTTATTTTTATTTATTTTTTTTTTTTTTTGTGAACTTTTCCTTTAGGCTAAGTAAAGATAGAAGAAGTTTGACTGACATCATTTTTTTAAAAAGATACTGCAATAAATAATTATCACAAATTATTTTAGACAAGATAATCCTTCAGTGATGTCACATCTACATTTAAAATATGTTTTTGTGGAGCAAGATGCTAAAAAACCTGATACAACCAAATATTTACTTTATTAGAATTTTAGTGCCTCATTATGGATTTTTGAAAACGAGCTTTCATGCAGCGTGTAACATCCTGCAAAGTGTTAAATCTGTTATTGTTATAAAAGTTATTATTTCTCAAAAGATAGTCTTAATCATTGAAACGTTTCATATTGACATAAGCGTGAAACATTAGTATGTTGCCTGCCCACTTGTTGGTCTTTTCACATTGGCCTGCATGAAAATGCAAATTTGTTTATTTTTTTGCCACTAGGTTTTGGAGCATTAAAAGCTCACAAACACTGCTTTAAATGAAATGAATAATCACTGGAGGGGTTTGGAAAAATGAATCGTTAACAAAAGAGTTGCTGAACAAATAAGATCAAATAAATGTGTATTATAAGAAATGGAAAGTGTTTTTGAACTTGCATACATGTCCACCTGTTGTTTGGGACTAAAACCAAAATATGAACCTCTCATAATAATAGGGGCACTTTAAAGTGTACCATATTTCAGCCAGAATGTCAGCCAGAATCAGTACATGTCTACAATATTTTAGTAAAAAAAAATGTGTATATATATGTATATATATAAAATGAAAAAAGGCAGATGAAAACAAGATTACAATTTGAAGTGTCAATGTGCTGTCAGTCTCTGTGGACCATATTGCAGTGGGTGTGGGCATCACTGCTTTTCTTTTTTTTTTTGAAGGGGCATCAGTGCCAGTTCTGATTCATTTGGTAAACAAATACAAAGGGGAACATTAGCAATAAATATAAGATAGGAAACCTACACATTTTTATTTAGTATGAAAAGGGACCAAAATTGCAGATGAACTTGACAGCCATTAATTTCCATTCATTTTTGATGAATGGAAGGTGCTGCTTTAATTTTATTCCACAGGAAAAAAAATGTCATACACGATTGAAGTGACGTGAGAGTGATTATGGTTTATAGAAGGTGCAACTTTATTGAACTGACATTTGTGAATAAGTGATGTTTGTCATAGCGTATAAGACAGTTCAGAGGTTAGATTTTTTTTTTATTCAGCAGAAACATTAAATTGAAAAAAGTGAGTAAAGATTTTTCTGTTAAAATAGATCTGTTTAAACGTTTTATTCATCCAAAAATATTGATTTCCACATTAATATTAAGCAGCACAGGATCATTTTATGAAGGATCATGACACTGAAAACTGTCTGCTACAAAATGAAAGTTTTCCATCACAAAAATATTATATTATATTCAAATAGAAGAATTCTGTGTTATGCGTATTATGTACAAATTTGTTTTACATTCCCAATATTACTCCCTTCCCCTCCAAAAAAATAATAAAAAAAGAAAAATCAAAAACAAATTAGCATGCATGATTATTTTAGGTTAAAAAACAAACAAACATGCATTTTAAGTGAAAAAAGCTTAGGGGTTGGGAGGCGTGTTTTTTTAAGCATAATTTTTGAAAGTTACATTTAATATCCATTCGGGTGAATGGACATGCTGCTTCAGGCAGTATGTATTTTTCTGTCAGGTCATGACTGTGTGTCTCATATCCCCTTTACTCTTCCGAACAGCTTTAGCTGAGCTCTTGTCATTACAGGCTGTCAGAGCTCCAGTATAAAGTTCCAGCTTCGCCTATTGATCTGTATGTCAAACGCTCTCCTCGCCTAGAATCAGAGCTCTGGGTGTGTGTGTGTGTGTGCCGTACACCCATTTTGCGTAAATGTATTTGCAGAGGTTCATAAATTACCTCTTTACTCGTTCCCCTTCTCTGTTCTTCACATCTGCGTACCCAGGGCCGAAACGGATGAGAAAATCAGGGAACTGGAATGAGGGAATGAAAGCGTGCAAGGGAGAGACCGATGAGGGAGAGGGAGAATGAAATGGGTGTCAAGGGCAATGAAATAGAGAGGAACATTTTCTCCACCTCACCTAACCAAGGAAAAAACAAGAAGGAAACGAAGAAAGACATTTACGGTCTGTTGTGAAAGATAAAACAAGCTTCTTTCTGTCTTGTTCCGGCTTGATGTGGGAAGGTTTATGAGAGGTGAAGAGAGCTCAAGTAGCCGTCCAGTTCCTCAGGCTCTGCTGTCTTAATGCAGTCTGGCATCTCCAGCCAGATGAGCCGTGAAAAACGTGGCGTAGACCATGTCATTTCCGAAAAGTCGCACTACATGACTGTCAGGAGGAGAGATGGAAGGAGAAATAAATGTGAAAAGTATTGTAGAATGATCTTCTACAGCTGCGCTCGGAGACGGAGAATTGACATATATATATATTTTTTATATATCAAAATTTTTCACCAGCTGCTCTCATCCATTTAAATTTTATTTTTATCCCCTTCTGGCAATTCCTTACCTTCCTCCAAATTCAGCACTCCCTGTCATCTTATTTTTCATCCCACAGTCTCTCTCTCTCTCTCTCTCTCTCTCTCTCTTTTGTCCTGTCTGTTTGCATTACAACACACACTTGTAGCATCTCTCTTTCTCATCCCTGTTTTTATATTTCTCTTTTTTTCTTGTCCATCTCTTTCAGTCATATTGCTTTTCCCCAGTCCCCCTCCCTCAAGTGTTTGTGCCTTGAATGTTGTGCACACGCAAGCATTAAACTTAAAGATGCCTCGCACAGTTTCCCTTACACACTTCCAGTGTGATGAGAGTCAGTCGCCCGCCGGGCACCAAATGCAGTATCTGTCATCTCCCCCTCTTTTCTCACTCTCTGTGTTCCCTTCCTCTCCCCTTTCTCGCATTTGATTCTTTCCAGTCTCCCCGTTCCTCCTTTTACCCATGATCTGCTTCTTCTATCCATCCATCACGCTCTCAGCGGAGAGGAGTGGAGTATGAACGCACGCGGGAGGAGAGGAGAGAAAAGCAAGCGCGAGAGAGGAAAGACGGCACAGCGTTTCATGAAGAGCAAGCGCGAACGAGTCTGTCTCTCTCTCTCTCTCTTTACCTCAGTTTGCGTTTTTTACATGTGAAAGTGTGCGGGTGTCTCACATCTGTACCGGCTGAGTTGTCGCTCGCATGGATACGGCGAGGAGCGTGAAGCAACGGGCGCGTGATGGTTTGGTTGGACTAGCGCGGGAAGCGCGAGACTAGAAGAAGCTGGCGTTTACACTCTCCGTCGACTCGGGATCAACGACAACATCTTCTCCAGCCCTCTTCTGACCCGCCTCCCTCTGCCTCTCTCCCTCTCTCTCTCTCCAGCACACACACACACTCATGCACGGCTGGATGTTGTGTCGTTTGGCTACGTGAGGTGCTGAGAATCGCCTTTGGATGTCCAGTGACCGTGTGTGTATGTGTTCATGGGGGATGGGATAGTTTTTACGCTCTGTACTGTTTGCTTTTCAATTTTACTTTTAGTTTAAATAGCTTTAATGGCATGACACTTAAGTAGCAATACAATATAGCCAAACTTGTTTCAGAAATGTGTGCTGTTTTTGCTCTGAGCATTGTCTTAACATCTTTTAAACAAGTGGGAGAAAGTTAGAGAGAGATTTCTAGATGTAAAAGAAGCAGCAGAGGAGGGTGATGGTGTAGAGGAGGAGGAGGATCCTGGCTTTTGGAGGGGCTGAAATGATGGAGTGGGTGGAGGAACAGACGGAGGGAAACCCTTGGGCAGCATCTTCCACTCCATTGCCACCCTCTCATACTGCTTAACTGGAGCAAGATCTGTTCTTCCTCCCCTCAGTGATGTGTGTGTGTGTGTGGTCCAGCCTGATATTTATTTATAGGAGCAGCTCTGTCTACTAGTGTTCAATGGACCCTGTCTTTCTCTGTATGTGTGTCACTCTCTCTGATTGGACAGGAGACAGTTTGGCTATGATGTCAGGGGGTCTGTGTACCTTGATTTGTCTCTGTCTGAGCGTATGTGTTTGTGTATATCTACTCAAATGATTTTTCATACCTTCTTCCCTTGCATTCTTTCTACTTTCTTCCCTTTTCCTTCTTTTCATCGCATTTTTCTCCTTGCTTGCTCTCTCCCATCACTTCCTTCTTTCATCCATCCTATCTTTCTTATTCTTCCTCTCCTTGTTTCCTCCCTTCCTTCAACTCTTTTCTTCCTTCTTTCCTTTCTACTTGCTTTTCTTCCTTTCTGCCTTCCTTCTTTCACTCCTCTCTTCCTTCTATCCTGTCTTTCTCCTTCCTTCTCTTCTTACTCCCTACCTGCCTTCCTTGTCTTCTTTTCTCCCTCATTTTCCTTCCTTCTTCTTTCCTCCATCCCATCTTCTTTCCTTCTTTCTTTTCTTTTTTTCTACCCCACCTTTGTCTGCCTTCATCTTTCTCTCATTTTCCTTCTTTCTTCTCTTTCATCCATACATCCATTCCATCCTGTCTTTCTCTCCTTTCTTTCTTATTCTATAAACCTTCTTTGGTCAGTAGGGTCGTGTTACATAAATCCTCTCTCTCACTGGTGTCTACATTCAGTTTTATGTTTTTTCATGAAGTCTCTTCCTGTTTGTGTCAAGCCCGGCGCTTCAAGAAAGACTCTGTATTCCGTGATATATTATTGATGTGTCTGTGAAACTCTAATGAAGTGAAATATAGCCAGAATCAGATGCCAGAAGGTGCCCGGGCTTAAGCTGACAATCGCGTGTGTCTGCCTGCAGGTGTGTGCGTGTCAGTGATGGACCTGAAGGAGGGCTGTGAAAGCGAGGCCAGCCGTGAGACCGAGAGCGGAGGCATGGGGAGCCTGGGAGGCCCCACGTCTTGGCAGTCCTTCGCCCATCGCAGCACTCTGCATGGTTTACGCTTCATCTTCCCCTACTCTTCCTCCTCTCACCGCTCCACTTCCCGCCGTCTGCTCTGGAGCGCGGCCTTGCTTGCCAGCTTGGTGGTGCTCGTCCTGGAGAGCACCGAACGGCTGGCTTACTTCCTCTCCTACCCCCACGTCACGAGTGTGGATGCTGTGGTTTCTGGCAGCCTAGTGTTTCCCGCAGTCACCGTCTGCAATCTAAACACCTACCGCTTCACGCGTCTCACACAGAACGACCTCTACCACGCCGGGGAACTGTTGGCCCTGCTAGACGTGCATCTGCAGATCCCTGAGCCGCACCTGGCCGAGCCCCACGTGCTGGCCTTTCTGACAGAGAAATCCAACTTCACTAACTACCGGCCCAAGCCCTTCAGCATGCGGGAGTTCACTGAGCGAGTGGGCCACGACCTGAAGGAGATGATGCTCTACTGTCGTTTCCAGGGCCAGGAATGCAGCCACCAGGACTTCAAAACGGTGAGGTGTTTCTTTTATTGGGTGTTTCTTTAAGGTTCGCTAGACCTGGAAAAAAAAAAATGTGTTCTGCTGTTGTGGACTAAAGCATTTTGGGCTCAGTGTTGTTAGCTCTAAAGATTATCCTTGTCGTTCAGCTGTTTCAAAGGTTTGTAAAAAAAATATATAATATTGATTCTTGCTTGATGCTAAGCTGTGGTGTGAAGATTTTTACTACTCTGTTAAGCTACTCTCTGACTCTAGGTCTATAGGTGCGGCTGTTTTCATCTTAACTGTGATTCTGTTCTTACCGGCTGATTGATAATGTGTTGAATGTCAAGGATTCGTTGCATTGCTTTATGAAGTGCTACAATGATTCAGTTTTTATTGGGAGCTGGTTTTCTCCAGAAACTTTGTTTAAGACGTAATAGCTGTCTCAAAACCAACCGCTGATGGCTTCCGCCTACATAAACTGCATCCTAACTGAAACAGAGTCTCATAAGCCACTGATCTTCACAGGCAGCAACTTTCTTAGCAGCCACTCAGGCAAGTTCTGGTCCTCATGAGACTCACTGATGCTCACGTCTCGTTCTGTTGTTTACATGCAGGCTGCTAATGATTCTGTAATAAAACAACTCTTTTATGTAGCTATTATCAGCATCTCCCTCGATCCTTTTTCGCTGAGCTCCTCACAGTGCCACAATGGCCACGAAAGGCGCAAACAAAACCGTTTCAAAGCATCTTTGGAAGCATTATTTGCTGACTACAAATTGAAGCGGCGTCTGTGTCAGCAACATGCCCACGGCAACAGGAAACAGTTTGTGAGACAGAGCCATTTACTTTTATGCTTCGGGAATGAAATTGACTAGTTGTTGCTGTGAATATTTCAAGAAAGCTGTCACTCTAGGAGGTTCTCAAACTGGATAGAATGGTCTTGGTGGTTTTAGTGGAGTGAAGATGTAAATGCTGGCAGCTGTGTGTGAAGAATGTGTTTTTCTCAGCACTGAGAGCTGAGATGATGAGGGTTGATAGCTGGTGTGATACTCAGCTGGAGTGCTGCTATTCTCCTCAGGGGTTGAGGTCTGTTTATCCCCCCTCAGTCGCTACACGTGGGCTCTCAGTGCTTCGAACTGCACACAAGCACATTATAAACAAACTTGCAGACACACGCCATGCACAAGCTCTCTATCTGCTGCCTCTTCCTGTTTTCATTGATGTACAGTATGAGTCAGTGTTTGCAGCAAAAGGCATTATAGTGTTTTTGCTGGTTTCTAACAAAAAGTAGCTCTCCACATTAAAGCTATTTAAGGGACGTTTTTGATATGAGAATGATTTTGCAGTATGTGGCAGTGGCTGATATAAAAAACTGGGAAACTCAATTAAGCATGAAGCATTGCTTTGGTTCAGTTAATAAAGCATTATTGTGTGTCGCATCATTTACTATTAATATATATAATGGAACAGAAAGTTGAAAACAACTCTTATGTAACTAGTTATGATGAACCACAGTTTCTAACTTGAGATTTCAGTTTAAAAATGACATGTAAAATGGCATGTTTTTGTTATTTTAATTGAAAAGAACTGTCTGAACGAACCAATTTGCTAAAATGAATTGAACTTTCTCCTTAGGAGAGAGAGACATTATAGGAGAGCGTGTTTAATGATTGCTTTAGCTGCCTTGTGACCTTTTTGGAGTAAAGTAGCTTTGGTTACTTCTATGTATTTATTTAGTGTTATGAGAAACACTTTAGACCCACCCTCAGATCTTGTTTTGGAGGTCCAATGCACTGCAGAGTTAAGCTCTCACCCTAATCAAACACACCTGAGCATGTTAGTCCGTGTCTTCAGGATCATTAGAAAATCACAGGTATAGGTGAGTTTTATCAGGGTTGGAGCTAAACTTTAAAGGACATTGCTTTAGTCCACTGGTCTCAATTCCTGGAGGGCCAAAGCTCTGCACAGTTTTGCTCCAACCAGCTCCAAATCGCACCTGCTTGGAAGTTTCTAGTGATCCTAAATATCTTGACTTGGAGCTGGTTGGAGCTAAACTCTGCAGAGCTTGAGGCCCTCCAGGAACTGAGTTTGAGTCCACTGATTATATGATTAGATTTTCCTATTTACTAATTTTGATCAATAATCTAATGCACATAAGATTGGGTTGGGTGACATTTTCCTCTGTTTGTTACAGGGATAGTTCACCCAAAAATTTGATGTTTATTTACTTACCCCCAGGGCATCCAAGATGTAGGTGACTTTGTTTCCTCAGCAG
>JAUMHQ010000052.1:2176823-2190924 GCA_032361165.1 Enteromius paludinosus | reverse complement strand
ACTACTGACTTTGTGATTGGGAGATAGATGGAGGGTGGCGCTTCAGGCCAAAACAAAACATGACAACATAAACATCATTTGAGGGATGCAACTGTGCTTTTTAAACGAGAATATCCAGGCTGTACCTCTGTCAGAGATATGAGTACTTGAAACTAACATGTTTTCTTAATGCCTGTTGATCATAACAGAGACATGATTATTACAATACATTTCTTACATATGGTTCCTTTAAAGAGTGTAACTTTTAGTCACTATATTTGACCCTGGACCACAAAAGCTGTTATAGGTATATTTGTAACAATAAACAAAAATAACATAATCGAATGGGTCAAATATATCTATCTTTTATGCCAAAAATAATTTGGATATTAAGTAAAGATCACGTTCCATGAAGATGTTTTGTTAATTTCCTTCTGTAAATATCTCAGGACTTCATTGATTAGTCATGCGTTGCTTAAAACTTAATTTGGACAGCTTTAAAGGCCATTTTCTGATTTTAATTTCGATATTTTTGCACCCTCAGATTGCAGATTTTCAAAGAATTGTATTCTACCAAATAATTCCCTAACCTAACAAACCATACATCAATGGAAAGCTTATTGATTTCTTAATTATGAATGGTTTTGTTGTTCAGGGTATGTGCTGTTAGTTAGTTGCGTTCTCATATGAGAGCATTTGATTGGACAAAAACAGCTAGTTACGGTTCTCTCGGAATTCCACTGAGTGCCATTCCAAGAGAACTGATGTTTAGTATAACAATGAAATTCCAAATTGAAAAATTATAAAAGGCAACCGAGTGTAAAAATAATGTTTTTATGTGTCTAGATGAATCAAACAGTCTAAGACTCTTATTTCACAGTTGAGTGAAGGTTCAAAATGAGGGTCATGTATCATAGGTGTATGTGGTGAGGTGTTTGTGGACTAAACTTGTGTGAACCTCCTTCGTTGTTTTGACTCAACTGGCTTTTTTCTGACTGTTCAGAGATTTCCTCAGAAGCACCAAATATGTCCTTGTGTGTGTGTTTAGCGTTGTGTGTGAGTGCTCCAAAATACGTTTCATCTGCCAGCTGTCGAGTCTGTGACAGCCAAACTGGAAGCTCTTTGAAGTGTGAAACGCTGGAGCTGAGCTGCATTCAATTATGTGTAAAATGCCCTACACACACGCACATATACAAACAATAACATCCAATTTTACTGAGTGCTTCGTCCATTGAAAGACAGGCTTCTAAATCAGACATGTATACATCACAAATACTCGCAATTAGGCTGATTGAGCTTAGAAATTAGTATAGATCTGCTATGTTAAGTGAACAAAGCACTAAACAGTACATACAGTATGAGGCCCTTAACTCTTGAGACCAGTAGTTAGGTTAGTTATTGGGGTTAGAGATTAAGAATATGGTCATGCAGATTATGTGCTTTATTAGTACTATGGTATAAAATTTATTTTTAAAATTATTTAATGTTGTCTAAGTAGTGTCAAGTTGTCATGAGAAAGACACTGACAGGTTATGAAGTATTGGTTTATGTCAAGTTGTCATAACTAAGGCATCCCATGTCATCTTTGCATTAAAAATTACATAACTGAGCAAATGACACTTAATAACAGTTGTCATAAACATGCTGTCAAACCTCCTGTCATGTCATGATTACGAAAGTGTTATGTCAGTCTTACCCCTTCAAGTAAAATGTTACCTTTACATTATCACCATCACAAACACACACACTCACAGTTTAATACATATTTCTATACACAATGCACAATTATAACCTGAAACAAATTGCCTCTTACAAGTGCAAAAATGTGTTGTCAGTTGCATTTCCATGATGAACAAAAACCTCGTTTATCCTTTCCCTCATCAACTAATTATCATAGGAGTGCAACAAAACAGCACAGGCCAATCAGACAATAAGGAGGTAAAGGGGCACAGAGGTGAGAAAGCCAATCAGCACAAAGAATCCAGCAGGCCGATGCAGACATGATTACAGGGTCTAAAGACCAAATGACTTCATCATCCTCAAGTGAAAACTACAGATACCAAACACATTGTTTTAAAGGATGTGGAATTACATATACCTTTATTGGTGAAAGTCATGTTTTTAACGTTGTTTATATGTCTATCTGGTGTTTTTAGCATGCATAAGGACAAAGGACACTTGGATTGGATAAAGTTTAAATTAGAAGATTAATTAATTAATCAAAGATAGAATCAACAGATTATACCTTAAACCGGTTGCATCCCAAAATGACGCACTCCCTAAATTCTGCGGCAAAGTGTGTTGCAGGTTTTATTCATTAGTTGAGGGTTTTCTCGAGAAAAAAAAAATGATAAAAATGTATCCTGTGAGTGTAAGAATATAAAAAATAATAATTTTCAGCATGAAATACAATTTCTCACCCCTTTTTTTCCCAGGCATGCTAGAGCACAAAAAAAGTCAATTTTGGTTAGACTCTTCATTAAACGTCTTATTTGATATCTGTATTCTGCACCATCTGGCTTTCCATATTATCACAGAGCACTCTGGGAATTACAGTCCCTCTGGAGGTTATGGCGTGTTCTTTTTGTTAGACCCGCTATGGGGTCATTCTGATAGCATCATGTTGCCTCGTTTCACTTAATTCGGTTTTAATAGGGTGCTGTCATGCAGAGATTTCTGTACCATTTGACGCATACTGCACCAGGTATTTGAAGTTTAGCATCAAATACCGACACAAAAGCTTAGGAAGGTGAACCAAAAACAGAGTCTGTGTGTGCGTGTTTCTTGTGTGAGTACGTATCCCCTGGGTTTTGTTTCAGGCCTGTTTAAGCTAGCCAGCATCAGGAGAGCATGCATGAAGCGGTTAGCTTCTCTTCAGTAGATCCCCTCAGAGAGAGAGAGAGGAGAAAGAGTGAGTGTGCATCTGGGGATCTGGCTTACTTATCACACACTGGCAGGACAGACCACTCACCACAGGGACCTACAATCATTACGCTTAGTCTCCAGCTATAAAAACAAATACTCACAAACTGAGGACACACACAAATACAGAAACACGCTCTCATAATCATTTCTATATTGCATTGTCATGTGTAACATGGCCATTCTGTGAATGATGGGGCATAAACAAAATGAAATACGCTTGATAACATGATAAAATATTAATACATTTAAATATGCTGTTTATTTTCTGGTTCAATAATTAGAATTGAAAAAAGCATACTATGTACTGAACTCATGGTGAGTTACATCTGTTAAATAGTCATTTGTCTATGACACAAATCTATATGCGGCTTCAAAAGACTGGAAGCGTAGATGTATGAAAGACTGTTGTTTCCTTTGAGCTGTTGTTCTGTGGTATTGTAAAGAATTGTAAAGTTTCTCCTTTTCGTATTCATAGAGAGTAACAAAATCCAAGTTTGGAACAACATGAGTAAATATATTTCTTACAAACAGACATTCTGTGGTTATTAATGCCAAACACATGCATACACTATTAGCGGCTCCTAGAAGTAACATCTGCTTGTGAATGCAAGGGCAGTGTGGACTGATTTAATGAAGCCGACTGACAACTCTCTCTCTCTGCACGCTTATTAAATGACTGCGATCATGCAGGCGCTTTACTGTAATCCAACCCTGTAGACGCACACGCTTACCTCTGGTGTGATTAACATCAAACCAATGCAGCACACAAGAAAAGTAATTAGTTGCTTTGATGAGGAGATTAATGGTTAATGTTTAATCATTCAGGTGGGGCACGGATGGGTCAAGGTTTTCATGTTGCTTAGTGTTGTAGGGAATCAGTATCTCACTAATTGAGAAGCAATGTTGTGAATCTCTGTTTTGTAATAGAGCTTCATCAGCGCAGCCCAGGACAGCCTATCGTGACAGGAAAGACAGATAAAGACAGAGGGAGATATTAACGCTTGTGAAGAAACTGCTGACATGTGAAATTGAATTACATAATCTCTATTTGCTGTTTCGTTATGATTGCATGTGCATGTGTAAGGGAATACAGTTTACACCTACACCTGTACATACTGTAGATTATGTCTTCTCCATTGAGTGATTCGTGTGCATGTGTGTTTGAGATTGCTGCTGAGAACTAGGGGGTTTTATATTTGAAACTAAATCATGTAACCTTGCCATGCGGTCAGTGCTCTAGGCAACATCTCTGCTGTGTGAGCAAATGACTCTCAGTACATAGAAAATAGCTTTGTATAACTGCTACTGTATATTGTAAAGCTGTAAAGTGTACTTTTTTAACTTATCTGGAAAGAAGAAAACGTATATTCGTTTAATTAGTTTAAATACTAACCTATATTATACAATATTGACAATATTAAATCATTAAATTTTATACTACAGTGTCCGTATTAACTACACTGTATTTACACATACTGTAACAAATAATTATTTTTTGTTGTTGTTGCTGTTGTATTTTTATTGTATTTACATTTTATATTTGTAGTTATAGTTTAGTTAGATAAATTCATATAGTAAAGATACTAAGGCCCAATCCCAATTCTATTTTCTACCCCTTTGCCTACCCCTCGCCCCTTCCCCTTGCCCCTTGAAATGAAGTGGGAAGGGTTAAACATTTTCGCCTAAGAAATGGGACACCGCTACTATACCGTTATACATCATCATCCATTGTCACTAGCTCCTAACGTTACGTCAGAGGACATGCCCTTCGTTTGAAAGTGAGGTCCTAAAAAATCTTTGTTTGGAGGGCTATATAGCTTCCCCTTCCCTCTACCCCTCCAACCAAAAGAGAATTGAGACACCCCTACCCCTACAGGTGAACGCATCAAACAGAGGGGTAGGGGAAAGTGTAGGGGTAAGGGGTAGAATTGGGATTGGGCCTAAATGTACTGTGCTTGCTTTTATCATGTGAAATTGGTGAAAATCATACTCATACTACAGAGTCTATCTATCTATCTATCTACGATTACACTTTATTTGTTTTCATAATTCCCAGCATTATTATGGGATATGGCACATTTTGCATAATATGTCAAACTAATATGACGTTGTGCCATGAAATGAGTCTGATTTAGATGCCGCTGCATTCAGTGACTGACTTCTCATCTTGAAAAGGAATGAAAATAAGAGCTGAAGTAAAGCACATGATCTTGTCCGGTCCAGTGATCAAGAACGATCCTCAGGAGTATTCCAGGAACATTTATGAATCACCATCTTCTGACTGGATGTCAGAACTGAGTCAATGGGAAATGTCTTTTCCTATAAGTCCAACATTTAGGTGCCATGGTCTTCTCAGACTAAAAGACGTGAACAAATTGGGCCATCCTATCTCTTTAAGCAAAGAGGGCATCCTGTGATTTGGAGTCGAGCGCTTGCGTCATGACCCTGTCAATCATCAAAGTGACATTATGACCCCGTGTCTCAAGAGGTGTGTTCAATCAATCCAAAAACTGTGTTTTATCAATTTGTCACTGTCAATAAACAGCAATCTTCATGCCATGATTCCTGGATGTAAGTGATCTGTTGCAGCACTTTTTTTCATCAAAGTATCCCAATTAATATATATTTGCTCAACAAGACGGAATTAGAAAACGTCTTTACATAAATATTACAACCATCTCTCTGTAATTTTTATGCATTTTTCTTAATTTTTCCATCTGTCTCATTGGCTTCACGCCTCTTTCCTACACTCTTGCCCTCATCCCCTCCACTCCTTCGTTCCTTCGTCTTCACACCATTTCTGGCTCCAGGGGACCGTCTGCCAGAGGGAGGGACACAGCTACAGGAAATTGGGAGGGTGACTCGATAAGGTAGGACATTAATCTGATAGGGTTCCTAAGCAACCTGCTGGGTCAGTAAAGAAGTAAAAGTATAGGAGAAAGTGTATGAGGTCTGGGAGAAAAAGTGCAACACAGGGGCGTTGTGCATTTATTTATATTTTTGTGTAGGCACCAGTGACAGTCTTGACTCACACTGCCCGCATTGACAAGACATGACCCACTAATGCATAAATACATTTGAACAACTTTTTATTACTTTTTAATTTAGTTAGCTAATCCAATTTGTAATGGTGCAGTTTTTCTTTACTGACCCAGGTCCAATTATTTTCTCATGACATTAGTGTGACATAAGTTTCAAAAATGACCTGAAAAACACTCCCTGACCAAGCATTACTGCTTTTAGTATTTTGGATCAAATAAATGCAGCCTGGCTTATTTCTTACATATATTCTTACACATATTCTTATATATATATATATATATATATATTGGCTAATGTTTAATTCTGTACATTCACTGATACACTGTTAATATTTCAAGACGAGTGAATTATTAACATTATTTCAGATGAACTGATGGATATACATTCAGTGTTGAATGGATGACTGTGATGGAGCCATGTAATAAGATGAACAAATGCATTATGAATGGACATGAATTAAAAATGAACAATAGAAAATGTGTAAATTAACATTAACCTAGTTTTATAAATCCTGTAAAAATCTTTCTTTTTTTTAGTTTGGGAACTGTGAACAAACTGAACCTTATTTTAACTGTAACAACACTTGTTTTGTTTTTTTTTATACCAAAAATAATTCTGTAACTTCATTATCAAAGATACATTTTATAGTAATTGCATTTAAAATCTTAGGGAGGCTGTACTGTAGTCAGTCTCCCCAAAAAAACACACACATACACAAAGAGTGAGATTTGAGAACATTGTGATTTGACTAATGGAAAAGTAAAGGTACTTTGCTTTTTGGAGCAGTATACTTAAAGAGGAGAGATGATGTGAGGACAGGCTGTTTGTTTTGAAGCTCATTAACACTGAGAATCTGATGGTTTGGGCTTTTAAGTACAGTGCACATAATCACACACAAACACTTTTGTCTACATTATTGCGAATACAGAAAAAAGTGAAGTTTCTTTCAAATATGTATGTCCAGATGTTTGCCCAAGTGTTCTCATTAATTTCTCCAGCATCTCTCCACCACACCAGTATCACCTCTTTTCCCATTCTATATTTATAAAATTGCATTAATTGCTCATGCTCATTTGAAGCAATACTAAATAAATGATTTTCTGTCTGTTTCTCACACAAAAGCATTGAGTGGTTTCTGAAGTCTTGGAACAGAGTGCAGAAATCTTAAGAGGCTATTGTCTGTCCCACATTAAAATGCGTTAACGTCTTAACATTGAGCTGAACATTAGCTTCTTAACTTCTAGATTTTCTAAAAATAAAAACTAGTATTGAATTTTGAACTGGCAAGACATTTATTGCCAATGACTGCACTTTGATTCAGTAAATATAGTTGAATTTCATGCCTATTTAAACACTTGTCAGGTTTTTTTCATAATTGCATTTGTGTGTGAGAATTAGCTGTTTATTATTTTGCTCTAAGGGAGTCGTATATTGTCAGAAAGAGTCATTACTATTCATTAGCATAAGGGAAACCAGGAAACGTCATGCTGTTTCTTTATTTCGCTCATTTTTGTTCAGATTAAGCCTCTAACGCAGACGGCCTCTTGTTCACACAATCCACCTATTCTTCTCTTCCGCTCATCTCTTCATATTTTAACATGCTAGCACTCTGTTACCACATCAAAGGGATCAGCTTGTCAAAAGAGTGTAATCCCAAATACAGCCTCCGTCAGTGTGTGTGAGAATACTGTACAGTAGTGAAAATGCATATGAAAAAAATCTGGGTTTCCTACAGGTTTTACGTTGCTATATGTGTGTACAAGTCATGCTCATTGTAAATGTGCACTTGCATAGTCAGAAATGCAGTAGACAGGCTGATATGGTCAGACAGACCCAGAGGAGTCTGATCCAAAAGGTCATTTAACACCTTACGGAAATCTAATGTGACTTTGCATTAAAGCAAACAGCCTGTGGATATACTTTGACACACAATATCAATGTGTAAAATAAGACCTGTTATCACAACATTATTACATTACATTCCACCTCATTACCATCCATGTGAAAGATCGTTCTCCATTATAGCACTCACAAGGAACAAGGGCAGTGCTTAACATGTCAGTTTTAAGGAATGGTTGCCCTTTTTTAACCATTTACAACCTTTCTTGCCCGTTGACATTTAAAATCAGCAACCTTTAAGTTTTAAATTTGCAAGCTTTGCTTCAAGGGAACTAAATTAATTCTGTCAAACCGGCTACACAGCAGCAATAAATAAATAAAACTCTTGGACCCTGTCATCGTTAGCAAATCTACTAAATGGCCTTAAAAACAGCATGTGGTTAATCTGCATATTTAACATATAAACTGGCCAATCATAATGTTTAAGGTGTTAAAATGTAAAACCAGATGTGAAATGAAGGTGGAAGTGCTTCCTGGTGGAACTGAAAAAAAGTCACAGTAATTCTGTTGGTATTATTGATGTTTTTTTGTTCATCTCTCAGCATTTGATGATGTTCAGCCACTATGTTTGCCACATGCTACCCAGCAGGCAGTGCTGCTCATAGTGACAGTGCATGTGTCTGATTAAATATGAGCCTGGCACTCAATTAAGATCCTGAAGCTCACAAAATGTGTTGTACACACAAACAACTTCAACATGAAAAACACGAGCAATGATGCACTCGTCATGTCCAATCAGAAGCCCTTCGAGCCCCACAGTCATAGGTCCAGCTGACATCAATGTCATTTCATCATTCTGTGACGCAAGTAGTCGCGGTTTAATGGGTTAACGTGGCCTTCAGCATTTAGCAGTACAAAGCAATACATACCCTATGGTTTATTTCCAAAAGAACGTTCTTTCAGTTTGAAAATGTCTAAATTAAAAACCTGCTTGCAGGGCAGACATTTATAAGAAGTGCAGGAAAGAAACAAAAGCCAATCAGAGGTTTAGAAGGCAGCGAACCATCAAAAAGATTTCAAAAAAAGATTGCTTTGAGATTTAATGACAACATTGGGACCAGCTTTGGAAACAGGTTAAATGGGCCAATTTTGGGAAATCTGAAGGCAGAAATGTGAAACATAATGTATACTTAATATCAACTTAATAGAGATCATTTACAATAAATCTCCTGTTAAAACTAATTGTGGATGATTTGAGCTGCAGTTTTTATGTAATATATTCTATTGAAGCCATAAAATCCACACAGGAAAGTTTAATAACTCAATAATAACAATAATTTTAGCACACATATTGTTTAAGTACGTGATAGTTCCCATTCACTTCCATTTTCAGTTCCTCGTTGTAACCAGAATCATTTTTTTGCTAATGCTGTTTGGACAAATATTTGTATTTAGGCTATAACATTTCCTGATCCGGAACCCCTGTGCTCCTTCTCAGCTCCTGACCTTTGTTAGAAAAGTGCAGAAAAGGGACTTTAATTGTGATATCAATTAGTCCAGACAGCTTAGTTGGAGGTGAGCCCCATCCGAGCAGACATTAGAAACAATGTAATCAGGGAATGAGATGGACTTTAAATGTCTCCTTTGTTAATTCAATAAATCTATGAAGACCTGCATAATTAAGCATAAGAATACCAGAACACACTTCAGTGCAAAACATTTGCAACAGTTAAATGAGTTTCATCTATGCTTTATGTATTAACATTTATATTATAAAACTATTGCCTTTTTCTGTTTAGTTACAGTACAGTTACATAACGTTCACAAAAATCTGTTAAGTTCTTCTGATGAAAGCTCTCACTCATTTTGTTTAATGCAAAAAAAATCATGCATTTTAAAGTGCAGCATCAGTGTCCAAACCTATAGTGATCACATATCAAGGGCCAGAGATGATCAGTACGTTAAGTTAACAGTGCGCAAAATTAACGAATTGTTTGTATGGCATAGCTATGCATATATTGTGTCCTCTTTTGTTTTGCATGGCACAGGGAGAGGAGGGCTGTCTGTAAACATCCATCAGTTAAGAAAGCCCTAATGACTCAGCACAGAAAGAGAGAGAGAGAGAAAGAAATAGTGAGAGAAAAGAGGCATGACAGAAGCACACTTTAACCGTAACATCCCACTCTCTCTCATTATGCATCTTTAAAATGGCTTACAAGTCTCTGTTTGTCCTTCTAATAACTTGTGTAAGCAAGAGAAAACATTAGATGAAAAAAGACACTCGCTGCTCACCATCATGAATGCAGGTATGTGTGTGTATGTGTGTGTGTGTGTGTGTGTGTGTGTGTGTGTGTGTGTGTGTGTGTGTGTGTGTTTGTGTGTGTTTCCTTGCAGCAAGAGGTGAGTAATGAGAAATCACAGCATACCTTGGCTCTGATGATACACTCACCCTGCTCTGAAATCTTTAACCAGAACTGTCAGTCACTCCACACACACACGCACACACACACATATTCAGCTTCTCTCCAGACACACGTCCTGAAAATACCAGAAAAACAGACCTCAGGAAATCTGATTACTGGTAAACAAACTCATCGTGATTCATTTTAAACATCTATCGAAGAAGTGGCCATAAATGACTACTTAACACCTAAGGCACCTTTTAAGCCTGGCCAACAATTAGGAAAATGGATGATAATGAGACAACCGAATGTACCTATGGTGAGAGAACAAAGCATACGGCTCTTTGAGAGGAATGTTTTTTTTAGCCTGGTGCTTTCTTTTGCTTTCTTGGTTTCTTTCATTCTCTCTGTTTCTCTTTCATGTTGTTGCCGTTTATAAAATTACTGGGCCTAGAAGACTCTTTAAAATAATTAAAATAAAGAGAAGAAGCGTCTATTGTATCATTTATGTCGCAAAGGATCTTAAATTGCTTTCTGGAGTTAAAATGACAGCTGTTTCTTTCCACAGTAAGAATCTAATATGCCAGATATAATATGATCAAATGACTATGATGTTCACTGGAATGAGATCAGAACTGAAATTCGGGAGAAAGTACAGTGTGTAAAAGGAAGTGTGCTCAAGCGCCCTATTGTTAATGTGATAAGTGACACATTATGGTTGACTTTTCAGCAAAACCCTGTAAAATCCAAGAAGGCCTTTGTTCAACAGCAATCCAGCTGAGTCGAAACCCATGAGCTCTGTGGGAAGCCTCCAGTGAAGCTGAAACTGTCGCTCACTGCATTCATCTTGCTTCTTTGATTTGTGCTTCTTGAATGTCAGAGACTTCAGACAGCGACAATTGTTATTATTTTGCAGCTTCTTTCATCATTCACCTACTTTCACATTACTATTCGAAACAATAAAGAGGTCATGTCACTTATTTTTTATGAGTGAGCAGTAAAATTATAATTCTCTCAGTGGTATTTGTTTATCTGTTACTATGCATACTTTGCCATAAATTAGTCATATTGTTTGGAATATTAATGCCACCAACAAAATGTCCTTACGTAACAATTATCTTTAGTTAGCTTTTGTATCATTTTTGACCATGATCACAATAGCCGTCTTTAAAGAGCTACTGCCCCCCTGTGGTGAATAGCCCTTAATACAGCTTTGTGTAAATAACTGTCTGCAACTCATGTAGATGCTATTATTGTCCAAGATTCTGCCCTGTGTGTGTGTGTTGTTGTTTTTTGTTTGTTTGTTTGTTTTGTTTTTCTGAGCTGTTGTTTACATATATTTAAACTGGGATGTCAAAGCCTTGTCCTTCATGGAGTCCGGCATAAAATCTAAAGGCACCCATAGTAAAAGCAATGAACTTGAGTTAGTCTGACATGAGAAACCCTATAACAAATAGAAATACAGACCTGATGAAAAGAGGAAATGACGAAAGATACTTACAATAAAACAAGCGACACAGCATTAATTTCACATTTGCTAAGCTGATCAAGTGAAGTGTGTCTGAACCTTTGAGTTAATCAGAAAATCCATCATGAGGGAGTGTTTCTTCATTTTCCTCTTTATGCTTTGTTTTACTGAAGGTAAGTCAAGTATTATAAATAGTTTTGTTGTGAATGAAGTGTCAGTGATTTAATCAATCATCAGTCGTTGCTGCTAAATGATTCAGTTTGTGACTGTTTATCATTTAAACAGAGAATTTAATAAAGCTATACAGTCTCAGCACCCTCACCATACAGTCAAGCTCAAGCTCACACTCCATTTTTATATATTATATGAATAAAGGTTATATGAATCAGTGTTGAATGTTAACATGTGACTTTAAACCCTTTAACTGTCCCACCAAGAAAAAGAGATTAAAATTTTTTTTGTTTGCATTTCTTATCTCCTAGGTACCACATCCCATAATTGTTTAAATATTGGCCTCTACCAAAATGGTCACCAAAATGTCACTTTATGGTAAAAGTCCCCGAATTCATACACACACTATAAAAATATAAAACTATAATACCTTTTTTTTTTTTTTTTTTAATAAAAATTGATTTTTTTATACTTAATATTTATTTATTAAAGTATGCCATAAAATATTTCAGGTTTTCATTTTAACACAAGATATAAACTAAATGAAATACATACAAAACTGAAGACACGACATTCAATCTGCATTCAAAAACTAAAAAAGATAAATATAGTAATATAATAGCATTTTAGGCTGTTATGTTTTAAGAAATGGAATCAAGTGTGACAGTGCATAAATAAAATTGAAATTATCTGCATGCAAAGTGACCAAATTAGGTTTTTCGGCTACTGAAAATGGGTAACATTCAACAATCTGGACATGGAGCCTCCTTGAGATCTCTCTGGGATTGAACAATGAAATCTTGAAATTTAAGATCCCAAAAGAATCTTAACAATTTCTATAAAGCCAGTATTTATAATATATTATCAGCGTATTCTTTAGGCATTATAATGAATGCATAATGCATCATAAAACACCTTATAAAATGTTATAACATCTCTAAACTACAACAATTATAATAAATATTTATGTATTTGTGATTATAACTTTTAATTAATCAAGTCTGGTTTATTTTAGTTAACAGAGCATTTTTTATTTGCGAGTCATAAACATAATAAAATGTACACTAACTTAAATAAAATCAACTGTTAATATTCTAAAATATGATCCTCTTTATGACATATGCAGCCGACAAATGTGATCTCCGGTCAAAGAGCAGACACACCGGCACCGAGACACAACGGAGCACGTGGAGCCTTCAAACACCAAATAAATATGACTTAACACTGAGGCCCCCTTCTGGCTTTTAAAAGGAAAAGGGAAGGAAATTATGTGAAATGCGGCCTGGCATGGTTTCCCACACTACGTATTTGTGCTTTGCGTTTAACCCATCCAAGCCACACACACACACTCCGTGAGCACACACACACACACACGGAGAAGTGGCCAGCCAATGCTGCGGCACCCAGGGTGCAGTTGGGGAAAGGTGCCTTGCTCAAGGGTCTCACCTCAGTCGTGGTTTTTCATCCCCACCACTCACAATACTTGCCGGACCTTCTGGTTAAAGGTCCAAGTCTCTATCCAGTAGGCCACAGCTGTCCCCCTACAGCTGCTTTTCGGACCAATAAAATATTTGATTTTGAAATTTTACAAATCGTAACTTCATTGTAATGAGATGGCACTTGGTGACTTTTTTCATTTTAGATGTGAACACAAAAATAATCTTGAACATGATTCAGATATATTGAAGGGCGACAAAAACATCACAATTGATTTCTTCACGGTCAAAAATAACTGACATGGGAAATAAATGGGTCATAAAAAAAATGTAAAAACATGAAAACAAATCAGCCACTGTCCAGACAAAAGTGCACAGCAGTCAAAGGGTGACACTCTAAAATATCAAGAGTGCAAAATAGACACAGATAGGAGAAATGTAAGCTTTGTCTCATTTGAAAGGTAACAACTAATCTAAGCGCTTATAGAACGTTTATGGCTACTTCTACACGGAGTGAGAGTGAGAATGTGACGTAAATGTTTCCATGTTATTTTATGTAAAGTGATTCATAATAAAGGAAACAAATGAATATGGCATTACGCTCAGGGCCTCTTAGGGCATTTTTGACCAAAACATTTAAAAAATCATAGCTTCGGCGTAAAGAGATGACACTTGGTGACTTTTCTCACATTAGATGTGACCACACAAAAAATAATCATGATTCAGACACGTTAAAGGGGCACAAAAAAGTCAAACTTGGTCAGCATCAGACATTGAGGAAGCAAATAGACAACTGTTTAAAATGAGGAAATGGCAAGAAGTCCCTGAAGACTTTAGAG
>JAUMHQ010000052.1:2139569-2153178 GCA_032361165.1 Enteromius paludinosus | reverse complement strand
AATTGCAATTCACAAGCGCGTATTGAACCGTGGATGTCGTACCGAACGGTTCAATATTATATTGAGAATTGTGGCATTCCTACTTAGTACTGTCTTTTTTCGTGTCGTGTTGCATCACACCATGTTTGCATTCGTGATCGAAGAAGCGACAAACAGCAAGCATTCCTCTTCACTGCTTAAAACTTTGTTTGAAAATTAAGTTGCAGATTTTTTTTAATACGAAAATGTAACTTACTTAAAAGTTGTGAGTCAGATGGAATTGCCTCACTTTATAGTGTTACGAAAATAAACCCACTCTGTGACGTAGAAACGTGGGGGCATGTTTAAACAGGCCGTTTAAGGTGTGCTTTGGACAGGTCGGAAATTTTCCAAAGAACTCTTTGCTTTTGAGTCTTTGCAACTTTAGGGATCTTATCAATGCGCTAACAGCTTGTAACACTCCAAGGAAAAAGGAAACTTTTAAATGACCCTTTTCAGAATTGTTCACCTAGAAATGCAAAAAACGTTTGCTGAAAATGTACTTACACTCTGGGAGTTTACATTGTAAATGATCTTGTTTGTTCATTAGAACAGATTTGGAGATTTAAAATGTTAATTGATGGACATGTGCATTGCATGTGAATAACTGTGAGGTTGTTTGGATTCAGTGATGTACGGAACAGCTAACAGATATGTCTCTTGACTTTCTCGATTTGCAAATATTTGGTTTTGATAGCATTCTGTAAATAAGCGGTTAGTAGTTTTCAACACTATGCACTCTGATGTATTTTATGTGGGTTTACTGTTAACAGTTCTACTTCTGCTAATGTTAAAAACATCAACATTCTTCCATCAACTTCCATCCTTCGCTTAATGCTAAAGGTCATGTAAATAAAGCATGCATTAATCTTAATGCACGTTTTTAAACATGCAAAACTAAGTGCTTCTTTAAAAGTTTCACTCAGTAAATAAATATTTAAACAGACGCTTTCTATCAATAGCAGCGCGGCTTCAGCTCACAATCCGATTGGTCCGAGGCTGCAGTACGTCTGTGCAGTAAGTTCTCCCACCAGCACTAGCGCAGTGGATGGGAATCACATAGACACGCAATTAGCACGACTCCTGGTTGCCATGGAGATATGTGACTGTGCATCTGCTTGAATGAGAAATTCCGTTTCCACAGTCCGTTTAAAACGCCCACACATCTTTTGAGCTGTTCGAAAGCTCCCCTGCGTATTTTAGCGCCCTGACAGATCCACAAAGTCTGTGTCGATGCGACGCAGTCTAACTCCTGCATTTTCACAACAGCAGAACTTTCCTGCCCGCTCAGTCACATATACCTCAAGGGAGAAGAGGATAATGTTTTGCGGCAGCTTAGACTGTATTAATCACGAAGCGTGGCTTGGGGTTTCTCTTCCAGTGCATGCACACATGCGTCGATTGCACAGGAGAGACGTTTGGCAGGTGCTGTCACGTCTCACACTCCTCCATACTCTCCAAAATGGTGTCCAGATCTACGACTGTACTCGTACAGATAATGAAACCCAGGCTAAGGTGTCTGCCAAAACTTTCTCCTTCATTTCTCCTTCGTTTTACAGCTTTAAGGGTATAATTTGTGATCATTTGCTTTCCCTAATGCACTGCCCCACCCTGTGACTTAGCCACAATACATCCTAGATCTAGTTAAGCTGACAAATCCCCTCTCTCTACAGGAAGCTCACACACACGTGAAAACACATACACATGTGCATACAGCAGGAAATATGGATGTAAAATGAGATAAGATTTTCACCCTCCCGAGTGTTTAAGAGCAGCTGTGTTACACAGCTGACACTCTCTATACTGTTCTGCCTTGATGTCCCAGGCAAGATCTCATCCTTTTATGCCTGTCGGGATGAATGGGCTTCTGCGGTCAATCCCAGCTGTAAGCCACACCAGAGGAAGAGAGGACAGAGGAACCGGTGGGCTTTCAAATGAAGGCATCATCACCCTGCGTGCTACCCTTTCAGGCTCTGGAGACTGCTGAGGGAGACCGGTGCCCACAGTGGGTTGGGTTTCAAGCCGAGCTGCTAAAAAAAAGACACCCCACTTGGGCAGAAGCATCATGATCGTTCCAACTGAGAGGGTATGTGCCCCCTCTGATTTCTGAGTGGATTTTGAATGCAGTGTCTGAAAAATCAAATCTGGTGATTATCTTATTCTAGTAAAAAGTGGTTCTCTAAAACACTGATTAACTTTTCTAAAACACCTTTTCCTATATAACACAGAAGCTGTCACTGGGGTGGCACTATTGCACCTACAGTGGGTGTGGAAAGTATTCAGACGCCCTTACATTTTTCACTCTTTGTTATATTGCAGCAATTTGTGTGCATTGTGTTTTTCTGTTATTATGGGGTGCTGTCTGTACATTAAAAAAAATGAACTTAAAGGATTTTAGCAATATAACAAAGAGTGAAAAATTTAAGAGGGTCTGAATACTTTCCGTACCCACTGTATTAGGTTCTAATATGAAGAGGTACAAACACCAGTGAAAAAAATAAAAATAATGTTTTAAAATAAAACATAAATTTAAAAAACAAGTCTTTATTTACTTTATTACTTTAATATCTTTATTATTGGAAGATGGATGGATAGATAGCGAGATAGATAGCAAGATAGCTAGCTAGCTAGATTTTAATATACATTTTCTAAATAAATGTTTACTTTTATTTACTAACATGTATATATATATATATATATATATATACACTGTACATATTTATATATATATATATTTTTTTTTATTTTTTTTTTTTTTTTATTATATATTAAATGCCAAATTATATAAACTGTATACTAACTATTTACCAAAAACTACTAAAAAACTACTAGACTAAGACACCCTACACATACACAGTCAACTGCTTTGATGTTTTTCCACCTTTAGTCATGCATTTTCTTGCCTAGGGAACCAACTAAGACAAGACTGCTGTCTAAAAAAAAACAAAAAAAAAACAATCAATCAATCAATAAAAAGCAAGCAAGTACAAAGATATGTGTGTGTTTTGGTACTCCCTCAGCTTGTGAAACAAATGAAACTAAAAGGAGGCCACCATTGCTTTGTTACAAGGCACATCAAATTGTACAAAAGTCTCGGGTCTGGTTGTGTAGGTGGACTATCTGCCGTCTCTACAGTCAGTCTTCTGCAGCACAGCTCTGCTGTAATGAGCCTCAGAATGATGTGGCTTCCAAGGCACCACGAAACGAGGTTAATAAATAACTTACAGCCTTTATCAAATATTTGTGCTCAAACAACCTCCAGTACATCATAGATGTGTTTTATCTCCATCTCTTTGCCCATCCACTTTATCTCAGGTTATTAGTTCATTGCACCAAAGCAGCAAAATGACGTGCTACTGTAATATGGAATCCGTGTGCAAGCAAAAAAGTGACTATGATATGTCCCTGTGACTACTGCACAAAGCTTTTACTTTTCTCATGGCCCTAGACTGTCAAATTACATAGTTACATGTCGGTCACGAATGTGTCATGATTGGAAGATGCTGCCGGCATGTGTGAGAGTGTGCGTTCAGCAACACACTCGTTTTTCCTGACAGTGGAACACAACTTCTCGGCTGTGGACCGAGGGGGGAGGCGATACACTCCATTAGAACACGATTGCATAATTTGTCACGATGTTAAAAGAGACACTTTAAGCTGTCTCAGAAAACAAAGAGAAAGGCTAACCGGAAAATGCTGATATTATTAACTCTGTCAGAATGCTGATGAGGTAAAGACTTAAAAGGCAGAGGAGACGAAATCCATGTTCGTGCTGAGCTTGTCAGCACAGACGCGTCTCTGTCTTTTACTTTGATGCTTGCAATAAAATTTTAAACTTGTTTCATCACTGCGTTCAAGTGCTAAAAGTGTTCATGATTAGTTAAAAGGCTCGTTCAGCGTTTTTTTTATTTATGTTGCGCTGGTCGATATGTCATATGACTCCTAGAAGAGTGGATGCATCCTCACGTGAACATGAATGTTTTTAATTATCGAATCCATTTTTACATCTACTCACTTTCAGACGTGACTCATTTCTTCCTGCGTGTGAAAGGGACCGATTGCTGGAAGTTAGAGAGTGACAGTCATGTGATCTTTACATGCTGAGTCAACCTGCTCCATGTAAAATAACCTTTTAAAATAAATTTTAGGCTCCTGGTGTGACTAAATATATTAAACCTGCATGAAACATCATTTTCAAGTTTAAAAGGAGAAAAAAATACTGGGTGCATTATTTTATAACTAAGTAAAAAGGTATATAGTGTACACACAAACAACCAAATATAAGTAAGTAAATAAATACAGTGAATATTTATATTAAATGTGTCACCGATCTTTGACAGCGAAGGGGTTAAACACTAGTTATAACATAGACTTTCCAATCTAAGTATGTACTTACTAAACTACTGCTACACATTGCACTTTAGTCAAATAAACCTCAATAGACATTGTTTACATTTAAAAATACTGGTGTTGCTAAATGTTTCATCTATACGATATGATTTTGCACATGACTTTACATGCAATTATCAAGGGTACTGTTAATTTATAAACGAAAAGAAGTAAAAAAAAAAAAAGAGTGCACCTTTTTATCTTGCAGTCATAACTATTTGTTCATGAGAATAATAATTTGTGATTTGAATGCATGAAAGTGTTAAAATATGTGCATGCATGAAAGTGAAATATTTGCAAATATATATTCAATTTTAACAAAATAAATGCTTCAGTGTAATTTTCATAGAATATTTATATTACCTTTATTTAAATTTATATTTTCTTCATGCAGTTTTACAGTTATAAATCACATTATTAAACACTGAGCTGCAACATAGCAGCATGCACTTATTAATCTAAGCAATATTACTGCTACACATTGCTCTGGGCAACATTAATTGACACTGATTACATTTTACAAACCGAATTCGCCCAGCTGCTAATTGATAATATTGTTTGTCATCCTTTATTTGACAGCAACGGGCAAGATCATGATTTGACTTCGCCCTTTAGGCGCAGATGAAGTAAAGCATTAGCTCTAAGTATGTGGCGTGTTCAGCGGTCTGTGTTTCGTCACATTCTTTCTTATGACAGAGGCCAAGACACATGGGTGTCACGTCCTGCAGCTCAAAGCAAAGACAGACACGGCCATGCATTCAAGCGGACAGGGTTTCCTCGGGCTCTATTTTTCTGATTACTCTATTGACAGGACTCCAAATGTATGTCACTGCAGATTGTCAAGCCCCACTTGATGGACTCACCCACGTCTGTGTGCGGACGAAGTCACTTTTCTTAAAACTCATTATAGCCGTCACAAGGCAAGCTCGCAAAACACCCAACAAGAGGTGTTCAAGGATTACCATTAACATACTCCTGCGCTCTGAATCACACAAGGGTTTTCATTTGCATTTTAGCAGCAGGAGTGTGTAAAACCTTTAAGGAAGACTGATAAACACACACAGAGCAGATTAAAATTCATCTAGGACAATCGGTTTCTGTTCATAATACACAAAATCCTGCAAGCATCCTGCAAGGCTTATGCAGATTCATGAAACCAGTATATGTTTAAACGCGGATCCTGATAGACAGGCTCGACCTCTGTAGAGACTGCACTGTGGCAGACATTACGCAATGCTAGCACTATGATTTCTGCAGCCAATTAGGAACTTCCTGTACTATGGTGTAACAAAACCTTGTTTTCCCCCTAGACATTGCATCCAATGAAGCCCACACAAAATAGTATGGGTGGTCAGGTTTGGTCATGTAGTTTGCTAAGGCTAATTATGGGTGTGTGGCAGAGCGACGGTGCCAATGCCACCTCCACACTCAGCGGCACTATGCGCAGGACCTGAGATCCAGAGAGGATCACCTGTGGAGATCTGGCGCACGGTTAGATAACGCCACTCTGACACAGAGAAGCTCAGTCTGGGCAGAGAAAAGCGTGTGAATGTGCTGTGTATATCTGTGTTAACCCTGCTAATCTCTTTTGCTCTTTGACTTTCTTATTCAAAAGCTGGCACTGCTTTTTCGCTACTGTCTGCCTCATGCTCAGTATATTTTTATTGAGGTGACCGGATTTCTGAAATGAAAACTAAATGATTTTTTGTATGTATCTTTACATTTAGCGGTGTTATTTTCTATTTCTTGAAAGAAATGGGTAAAATTATATTCTATTCTGTATGTCTATGTAATAAAATGTGTGAAGAGAGTTTCTGCACTAAACTGAACTTTTGTTTAGGGGTCAATTGTCACTATTGACTGGTTTATTATTAGCATGGCTGTTATTAACATATTGGCTGAATATATATATACATAAAGCTACATTTATTTGATTAAAATACAGCAGACCAAAAATAATGTGAAATATTAACCAATAACAATTTAAAATAGCCTAACCATTTTCTATTTCAATATGTTTCTAAATGTCTTCAGTGTTACGTGATCCTTCACAATCAATGTGTTCAAGAAACATTTGTTATGATCAATGTTGAAAACAGTAGTGCTGCATTTTGTCAGGAATAGGGGTTTCAAAAGAAAAGCATTTATTTAAATGAGAAATATTTTGTACCATTATAAATGTCTTTGTTTTCACTTTAAAGACTGCACCTTTGCTGTATTAAAGTATACATTTCTACCAAAAAACAAATATATTTAAAACATTTTTTTTTTTTCATGACATATTTACTTATATACTTATATAAACTTCAGAATATCTTTAGTTGGACTTCAGCACTGCTTCCGCTCACTTAAAGTGCATTAAGTACAAAATTAATTATTCCAATTTAGCAGACTTTTAAGTATACCCGTTTAGTATACTCAGGCCCGGTTTTCATTCACATGCCTTACTGAAAAAAAAAGCATTACTAGTGTGCATCTTAAGACAAAACAAAGGCACTAATATGCTTTAAAAACAGTCACTGCAAGTTGAAACAAACTTGATTTACATTTAGTCTAGGAGTTGGCTTATGTCTTGTCTGTATAAACCAGGGGTAAATGTAGAATTGCAGGGGACTTATATTAAGCACTTAAATATGTAAATGTATTTGCAGTATACTTAGCATGAAATGTATTTCAAATACATTTTAGTTTATTTATTTTCTTTAATCAATAATAATTAAAAAGAGGAATTAAAATTTTGAGAGTGCATTATATATATATATATTTAATTTCTTTTTTATTTGTTTTATGCATGTGTGACATATTTGTTTCTGTAGCCAGCTGTGTTGTTGTTCACTGTGCTGGAATAGTAATGGTCATTGCATAAGGTGTAGCATCACTGAGCACTAATGTTCCCATGAACAGGTGCAGTGTGTCGTGACATACTCGGATGATGTCTTTGTGTTCTTGATGGTGTGTGCGCTGCACTGAGCTCGTTCTCACAGGTACTCTCAGTTAATCACAGGTACGCAAGCACGTGCAGAGCGTGATGGATGCCTAGGCGGCCCACTCCTCTCCCATTTCAGCTGTCACACCAGGAGAACATCAGACTTGACAACATTTACGTTTTCTCTCTTCAGCCCCACCCATTTCCCACCCCTCCAGCAAATGGACTCCCTGCGGCGCAAAATATCAGTGTAGTGTGCTGAAAGGTCAGTCCTGTCAGACCACCCCAAACAACTTGTGATTAATCAGAGTGGACACCTCTATGTGCACCTCTCCAAAAAAACACAACAAAAAATCTGTTATTTGTATGTAATTTCGGCAATAATGAATTTTCCTACCACAGGAGCTTGAAGTGCCTGCTTAAAAGGGTTATTCATTTTAATAAAACTTGGCCGTGTATGCAGTAGAAAGGCCAAAAACATATAAAAATAATGCTACATGAATACAGAAAAAGTTCACTTTTGCTTTTGGCGCCGCCCTGCTGTTGACCTGACTATTTGTGGGTGGAAATACAAAAATGAAAAAGTTCAATTTGTAAAAAGTCCAAAGCCCTGGAGATGTCAAACCTCAAAGGATAACATGAAAAAAGATCATTTTTTGAGGCAAAATTATTGATTTAAATAAAGTGTGACCAATATTTCCAATATGACAGCACTGTAAATGGAAAACTGTCCACCAAAATGTATTATAGTTAATATAGTTAGCGTAGCACAATCAGTCCATTCTGGTCGATACACCTTTTGACTCCAAAAAGCCAACTTCTCCATCAGCAGCCTTTGAAATGTCGCCCTTCATAATATTCTGATGAAAATGTATTCCAAGCAACAAACATATTAGAAATATTGAATTTTATGAAAGCAGACATCTCACCAATGTCCAATTCTTTTTGGAGGGTTCTCAAGTGTGAAATGGACTTACATAATTCCTAAATTTTCCTTTTTCACTGAGCGCTGTCACTAATGAAGAGTTTTTTTCTGATTCCATCAGCCAATCAGTGTTTTCATGACATCATTAGCCCACAGCCCCAGAGTGATTAGTCACATGACACTCATTAGATTACAAATTCTATGCTTCCAAAGGGGACACAACTGCCATTGAGATGAATGGAAATTCTCTCTCTAGGCATTTTACACCAACTTGTTCAGCACCAATAAATATGTATCAACTTATTATTCTTTTTCAGCCAACAGTGTACACCATAATACTCACAGTGCAAGACGTATGCTGCTGCATTCATTACTCAACAGCTTTTAGCTGGCCTAATCATTTCCACTTGACTGCATTTGTTTGTTGTTCCCCTTTAGTGCCTTACTGAAAATATAAAAGCATAAATATGTAATCCAATACAAGCAAAAACACAGAATGCTGCGCACTTGATTTTATGGCTCTTTCATCAATTACAAGGGAAAAGCTTGCAATATGAACCACCATTAAAGGATCATATCTCTCCAGAATTAAAATTTCCTGTCCAAGATGTTAATATCTCTCTCTCTCTTTCTTCAGTTGAAAAGAAATGAAGGTTTTTAATATTGTCCATATAGCAGACTTCAATCGTAGCCAATAGGTTGAAGGTCCAGACTGTAGTTTCAGTGGATCTACACGATTCCAGATGAAGAATAAGGGTCTTTTCTAGTCAAACGATCGTCCATTGTCTAAAAAACTATTTACTGTATGTATTTTTTAACCATAAATGCTCATCTTTCACTAGCTTGACTATTACGTAATCACACTGGAAAGATCACATACAACGTAGGCAGAAATACTGTCCCTTTACAAAAAAGGGAAAAACAAGGATGTTGGATGATTTTGAAGTTGGAGGAGATGGAGGTTTTTTTGCCCAACACTGGCTTTTTGAACCAAAGTAGACAGATGAAAAACTAACCAAGCTTAGAGTTGCACATGCGCATTGCAGAACTAGTGTTACTATTTAGATAAGACCCTTATTCCTTGGCTGGATCATGTAGGGGCCAATTAAAGCTGCACTGAAACTGCATTTTATACCTTCAACTCGTGAAGTCCACTATATGGAGAAAAATCCTGAAACGTTTTTCTCAAAAACCTATTTTTCTTTCTTCTTTTTAGGTTCTATCCAAAACCTAAAAAGCTTGGCTGGCATGAGGGTGAGTAAATTATCAGGATTTTTTTATTCTAGAAGTCAAAAAATCCTTTAAAACGAAATGACGGCCTGTGAAAGTCTTTCACATGACATGCTATGAAGGGCCGTTAAAAAACTACCATCTCGAAGATTGAAAAGAGGCCGCTATTGATTGCTGTGTGTCCACGGTCCTGATCTTTCACACAATCACGGTGTCGCTTACACCTTTTCAAGTGCAAAACGCATCTTGAAGGGCTTGCAGAAAGCTTCATTCTCAGATTCATCCCGTCTCCGAGCTGAGGGCTGCCATAGACTCGCAGGGTGTTAATAGTTTGCTGCAGGATCCATTCACAGAGGTGCTGCAAATATATTTGGCTCTGTCAACCAGATTTAACTTGCCAGTGAAGAATTCAGAGCAGCCCCCGTACTTCTCAGAAAGTGATATTTTCTCACTTCCTGTGCTCACGTTGTCCTCCAAGTAAGGACACAGGCAGACTGAGGAGGATGCTGTGAGGAGCCTCCTCATCCAAAAGCTCGTCCCTTCAGGACCTAAAACGAAACAGTACTTGAGCAGTTGTTTATGCATATTTCATCTGAGCATGAGCGCTTCCAGAACAAATAGAGACAGGCAGGCCTCTTGGCTGAGATCTGGCGCTTTCCCCCCCTTTATTAGAGGTAAAAGAAAATGTGGCTGATCCGGAGCCTGCGATCCGCTGTGAGTTGACTCATTACAGGCTCTTCTCTGGCATGCGTCCACAGCAGACGTGGTGACACACGCTAGTGTATTGTGAGCAGCTCTCGACGGTCTGACTAATCGTGCGCGAGCCCAGGTGAACTTCAGAAATGGCCCGCAGCTACAGCAGAACTCGTTACTATCATGGCCGAAGACGAGTCTGTGTATGCGCTAACTTTTATCCCAATGTTGCCTTGGTTACGAGCTCAGCAGAATGCGGCAGTGGTGCCGGATTCAGCGCGTTTGAATCAGGGCAGATCTGGCTACTCTTGCCTAGGGTCCAATTAAGGCAGCTTTCTTTGAGGTTCCGGGGGAGAGGAGAATTCCCCCGTCACCATTAGAGCTGCTGGTGTCCGTAGCCTGACAAGCCTGTCAGAGAGCAGCACAGAGACACACAGCCCTCCCGCGCTACACGGGTAAGGGACTCAGAGTGCTGCGGCTATGATTCAACACATACACACGTTATGTTCATTACTACACACGCTATTACTGCATTATTCAAAACTGACATACTGTACCACCAACAACAGGATTTCCCCTGATTTTTAGAAATAAAAGATGCACAACAGAGCCATACAGTAAAATGAACTTGAATTAGCCTAGCTTTTATAACAGCCATTTAACATGTAAATATGGGCTATCCATATTTACATAACAGCCACATAACAGAATTTAATTGACAGAATAGAAAAAGAAAATTACATGCTAATTTCTGATTCATATTTGTTGTTTAACAATTAAGGCATTGTTCATTTTTTTGTGTCACATTTACAGTATGTTCTGTTTTGGTTTTCTGTGTTCTCTTGCCTAGTTTGTTGCCATGATGTTTGATCAATTTGCTTTATACCTGTTTCAGTTCTCCCTGGTTGCCTTTTTCAGTATTTAAGCCCTGTGTTCTCCTCTGCACCTTTGTCTGCTATTGATTCGATTTTTGTTTGGTTGTGCTTGTTTTCTCCTGTGGATTAGTAAAGCACTCTCTTGGATTCTACTCCTTTGTTGTGTGCTTTGTTTATCACACCAATATGACACTATGGTAATGTGTATTCAATAGATATAACATCATTTTTCCTAGTAATCACTAAGTCAATTTAGTAATTAGGGCAGGGGGTCTTGCACAAAAAAAGGTTGCAATATGTAAAATAATTAGCTTAAAAGGTTATTTTTAACTAATATGACAAGTGTAGTAACTGGACTTCAAGGGAACAATTAGAATTCTCAAAGTATAACATGTCTTATCTGTCAAAAGAATTAATTATATGCTGTACAATGGCTGTTAGAAAATAAGCAACATTTAGTGTACATCAAAGTTCTCCAAAAATAAGTTTTAATATCTTGTGGAATTTTTCTCTGTGGAAATCTTGAGTAAATTTGTAATCTTGTTTTTTAACTGCGAGAATGCAGCACAGAGGTAGGATTGAGAACAGGGGTTTTGGAGTGTAATAAATTCCTGTTACACAATTTTGGGGTTTTATTCTAGTGCCTAAAAAAGGGCTTGAGCAGAATGTTCTCAGGATGTGACTGTTCATAAAACTCTTCAACTTTAATGTCCTTAGAGAGTAAAGACACTCAAATTACGAGCTGCCTGTGTTTTCACTCCACTCCACTCCACGCCTCGACGGACAACAAAAATGAGAGCAAAACGACAAATGAGAATCCCTACAGAGTTCCTCTCAAGCCCTTTGAAGCACAGCAGGAAGTAGTGAGCAGAAGGGCCCTCTGACATTGTACTGAGTGGCAACACAAAGCTAAAGGACTCTTATGCCATGTTTCAATAAAAAATAGATTAGGCCATAGATTAGGTTTGTTTTTCGCAAACTGGTTGCTGCTGCTGCGGCGGGGCAGAGGATCGCGATGCCAGCTCAGCATCGTGATGTCTATTGGCCATTGGCGATGGACGATGGCATCGTCTAACGACCCAACCCTACTTCCTAGCCATTGTAACATGTAATGATGCATACATCACTAAAGTCAAATCACCCTCTGAGCAAGGGAAGTTATTGTACAACAAACTTGGGTACTTAATTTAACTTATTGTGTCCTCTGGATAATTACAACCACATAAACATAAACAACAACATCCTAAAGAGCGCCAAGAGTGAAAAAGACGCGATGTGTTCATTACCCAACTGGCCCTAACCATCAGAAAACAAATGCTTTTGACTACCTGAGCATGAAATAGAGCTGTGAGTGTGTGAGAAGCCATGGCAGCGGAGTCTGGCCTCTTAATTACATTTCCTCCGCGGGAGAAATGGTGCTGCTCAGATGTTCCACTGCGCTGAACATTATTATATTAAATGAGGAGTATCTAGGGGTTTATAGACATTCCTTTGTTCATTTCGGTGCTCCATAAGTGCATCTTTCTACCCCCAACAACCCTTCCTTAACCATTACCGCTCGACTGTGAGCAAATCAACACGAAGGCACAGAAACCCAGCCACAATAAAACCAAGTCATCACAAGTGACCGCCGTTCAGCGTTGACACCGTTACAGCTGTATCTGACAGGTGTGTATATCTTATAATAACCGAGGCAGCGTTTGAGATACGAGCGCTGACACGGAGCAGAGTACAGCACATCATGATGAAAGCATTCTGCTCAGTCTCCGTAGGGAATTTCCATTATCACGCATCCCAAGGTTGTACTGTGAGGCCGTCTCTGGGTTCCATTACTTACCGAACCTTATATGGCAGAATTGGGATCTCAATAATACTAGCATTTTTTAATACCTGGAATAACAGGAAGTGCTGTCTGTGGAGAAGCATCTCATTGCTCTGCGTCTTGAGGCACAGGTCATCCCAGAATAGACTAGGTTCTTTTTTCAGAGCGATAGGCACTATTTGGAGTATTTTAAGATAAAGGCGGCAGCATCCACAAAACAAAGTGTCTTTGTTGGAGAAGCAGCCTAGAAGTAAGTGTAAGGCATTGAGCCATTGTACTCATATGAGTGATAAAATTTTGAGTTCAGACATTTTCTGATTCTGTTTCCTCTTGACTCCACACTGTTCCATATCCTTGTATTTATATCTGAATACTGTCAGTTTTTCAAAGGTATCTAATATCTCGACAGGGTCCAGAACTACGTTTTTGCCACACCTTGGAGCAACAACCCTTAAACAGTACTGTGCAAAAGTTTTAGGCCACTAGTATTTTCACCAACAAACAAACAAACCAAAACAAAAAAAGGTTTTAAGTTGGTTATTTCTATCTTTTGTGGTAGAGAATTATCAGTTTAAATTTTCAAACATTATTTTTGTCATTAACTGTGAGATTATTGTCTGACAGCAGCCAGTGCTCCACACAGAGATCTGATCCGATCATCATCCAGTCTGTCTGGAATCACATGAAGTAACAGAACAAACTGAGACAGACTCAATCCAGAAGAACTGTGA
>JAUMHQ010000052.1:2128772-2139469 GCA_032361165.1 Enteromius paludinosus | reverse complement strand
CTACATCTTGGATGCCCTGGGGGTAAGTAAATAAACATCAAATTTTCATTTTTGGGTGAACTATCCCTTTAATAAAACCCTTCAATAAAATACAGTTTAGATAATGCTACTCTTGCACTACATGAAAATGCTGCTAGGAATTAATTTATTTTGAAGAACTGGCAGTGCTTTATCAACACCAGATCACTACAGACCTTCCTTATTCTGAGAACTGTTGAATACCCACTCGAAATCACCTTCAATGTTTGGCTACTTAACAGCTTAAAAGAATAGAGCAGATTTTGTAGTCAGCTAATTTTACCTTTGCTAAAGAAAAGAAAAATTAAGTAAGCATAAATACTCACAATGCATATTCACACTGCAAACACAATATGCAGAAAGTGGATTGGAAGGTCACAATGTGTTAAAAAATAAATTTTTTTTGTGTGGATTGTTTTAATATGACTACATAAGAAAACAATGAAAAAGGTAAATGTCTTCTATTTGAACGTCCCTTTAGACCTCATAAATTTAGTGCACCCAAAAATAAAATTACTTATTTGGAGAACTGCTGAATATTAAAAGCAAAAGCAAATAATATGAAAATGTATTACCAAGTAAAAAAGACTGACACCGTTTTCTTTCCTGTGTTTATGCATTTCCTACTGAAACAGGTGGTTTGGGTACAACAAACTTTATTTTTAATTATGTCACATCAATGAGTAATCATCCACTATTTGGCTTCTCAACTACAGTGGGGTGGTGTTTTAAATCTTTGGCCCATTTTCCCAGAAGAGATAGACTTTTTAATTTCACGATAACAAAAAAACAACACTAACGGAAACTGCAAACGGGCACGAAAACAAAATCAGCCCACGCTACATAGGCCATACAATATTGGCAGCAAAAAGGCAAGAATCAGAGCGACCTTGCTGCACACAGCAACAGCTTTGACCTATTCCTCCAACATTCGACATGCGCAGGCCATGCCGATCCATGACGCCCATGCAATGAATACTAATCCCACTGTATAAAAAAAAAAAAAAAACAAACACCAAGATCAAGTTCTGCACAGCTTTGAAGGACAGGTTACCCTGATATGACTCAATCCAAACAAAAGAAAAGCGTGGCAAGTGCCAGCTTGTCTCACGTCTTTGAGGATCCATTGTGGAAGCGCCAAGGAAGGGTGTGTGGTGGCAGAGCGAATCCAGCAGCGGGGAAAAAAAAAGATATTGCATGCTAAAACACTACAAAAATGAACAGGGAGAATTAGGGGTAGGAAATGCACACATATCTTGAATTACTCCACGAAAGCCAGGCCTGCGGGGTGAACTGAAAAAGGTAGACGTTGTATAAGTGAGCGCTTGCGAAAACGGGCTTCTCTTCGCAGGTGAACCAGCCGGTTCTCCCACTTGCAAATCAACTGCTTCCCATAAATAATGCTACAGGAATCTCTCGACATCTCACGTATTCAAAATTCTAGCAATAATTCAGCGAATGGTAAACTCCACTTTGGTGGCTTAATAAAGGCAGATGATCAGCTCTTGCTTTGCAGTCCTCTAGAGACTCCGTCTAATTACAGGAAGCAAAACACTAAAAGATGAAGATGCATTCGCTGCAGAAATTGATCACAGAAACAACAGACACAACGGTTCCCCTCAATCCGGGTGTGTCCAGCAAGAGATCCCAGGAGGAACTACAAGAAACCTCTTATATAGTTAAAGGGGGAAAACAGTTCCGGTCATGCTGTCCCACAATCTTTGTAGTGTAGACAAAACAAACTCGTCAAACCACAAATCCGTCTTTACCAAAACTTAAGCAAAGGATTTGTGACTACACCGTAATCTCACACACAAGCCGTCGACAAACTATGAATCTATGAATGCCATACATGCAAACAGAGCAGTGTTTGGTGAACATCTCAAGACAGAAGCGATGGAAAGTTGTAGCAACAGATTTAAAGACGACACTAACATATAGCTAGACGAAACGCACCCTTTGTGTAACGTTACCGAATGGATTAACGTACAGAAGTGAATAGAAAGTCTGAGTGTACAACATTTAAATACACATCCGTTGCACAAACACAAATAATCCCAACAAGGCTTGTTAACAGCAGTTTAACCAAACAAGGCCGGTTACCAATGAATTAAAGCACATTATCCAGCCAACTTTAGCATAACCAAACTAATAAAATAAAATGTGGCATCAGGGACCAGCATACACCACAAACCTGTGCTTGGCGCTCTTTGTGTATTTTTAAAAGCGTATAAAGCAACGCTAGCGACTTTAGTCTAACGTTAGGTTTAATTGCTAACTAGCAAGCTAGACCCGCGACGAAAGTTTCGTTGACTAGGAGAACTTTTTAAAACCCAAACTATTTTATGTTACTGATGTAACGGTGTTGCAAATGCTGCCAGGCTCGGCGCATCCAGACGGTGGTGGTCCTGCGTTTCATTTTTAGGGACACCGACTCTTTAAAAGCTATAAAGTGAGTTTAAGTATTAGCCGTTTAGGCTAGCTAACTGTGGCTACGCTCCGACTAACTTGCTAATTTAATCAAATATCGCTCTAATTCCTCTCAGACCGCACAGCAAACCGTAGCTTTGTCGTAGACTTTCACTTTCAAAGAAGTGTTTAAGCAAAAACGAGCAGAATTGGTTCAAGCTCAAGCCGAGATGTGTGTGTGGTGCTCGGTGGAGATATCGCCACACTGAGAGAAGCGACTAGAAAACAAAACCAGTAACTTACCAAACCTCCTGTGCCGATGATGACCGGGGGTGACACCCGGCATAAGCACAAACTACTCGTGCGGGAGATGGAGAAACTTTATTTTCTACGACACGGTCGAGGTGTGTGTTGATTTGAGCGTTAGTGTTAGTGTGCTGGGCTTGTGTGTGTGCCACCCACACCGTTCAACATGGCGCTCCGACTGCACATTCATCCTCCTCTGAGGGGCGAGACAAGCCAAAGGGTGTGACCAAACTCACTGGGCTTCATTCTTAAAACTCTTTATTTCCCAAATATCGCCGCCGCGAGACTCTTCACGGTCGTGAAAGTCGACCAGGACTCACATTAAGCGGGGCTCTACTGAAATGAGTGTACACTTCCCGTCTTAGTTCGTTTAAGAACCGTGCTTTAGAATTACCGAAACCGGTAATATCGGCGGAATGTGGCCCCCAAGTGGGCTTATATTGGAGACATCTGACTGTGACCCCGAGACGGAACGTTTCCAGGAAATAAACTTTTCGTTCTCGTCGTGTTTAAAATAGCTCTGTCTCAAAACAAGATGTAACATATTGCACAATTACATTCCCCTCTGTAATTTCCACCGAAGCACCACGGTTGTGGTTAGTAATTTAAATACGCAATAATGCATTAGGATACCAGGATCTTAGGATGATCAGATTGGTTTGATTTTTATTCTGATCTATTTTATTACACTACATTGCTTTGCATTGCGTTACAGTAAAAATATGTCTCAGAAAATGATGTAAAAAAGTTGACAATTGCAATAACAATAAAATATTACACATGACATTCCCGTTTGCAATTTCCACCAAAACACAGCAGTAATTATTAATAATTGGAAGGAATACAAAATAGCAAAAAAAATATGCAATAATGTATTATGATACCAGAATCTTGGGATTATCGGATTTGTTTGATTTTTATTCTAATCTATTTTATTACATTATATTACATTGCATTGCTTTGGATTGCTTTACAGTAAAAATAAAAGCTCTGTTTCAGAACAAGATGTGAAAAGTGGACGGCTGCAATAGCATAAAAATATTGCACATAACGTGCATTTTCCTTATATAATTCCCACCAAAACTCAGCAGTTATGGATAATAATTTAAAGCAGTACAAAATAGCAAAATAAGCATTAATGTATTAGGATTCCAGAATCTTAGGATTACCAAAATGTAATTTAATTCAATTTTATTTGATTGCATTATATTACATTACATTGCTTTGCATTGCATTACAGTAATGGCAACTACCATGTTACCACAGTTTTTATAGTACACTGTAGTGGTATTTTAGGGAAAGAAATGGTTATGATTGCTATGTTTTTAAGATTAAAAACACAAAACAGACAGATGATGTGGAAGTTATCATTAATATATATATGTGTGTGTGTGTGTAGGCAATATATTTTAAACTATATTTATTTCTGAAAGAAATAACAGTAAGTGAGTGAATAAATAAATAATAATAAATATAACTAATGTCAAATGGTTTAAATGAATACAATTTAGAATAAACAGACTTATAGCCTACACATAGAAATAGTTTTCTCTTTCAAACCAGACGATTACTAAATATAGACTCTTGAGATTTCTGAAATTAATTAACCATGGTTTTACTACAAATTAAAGCACAAAACACTGATTGTATTATAAAAATGGTATTTGTAGTAAAACTGTGATTGTACAAATGGTAATCGCCAAAAAACATGAGTACTACACTTTAACTACAATAAAACCAAGAGAATGAACATGATTTGATGCTTTTTAGTAATTACAATGCCATTTTATACTTATTACAAATATAATGTATGTGTTACAATGTGAATCTTCTATCTGACTTTTGAAAATAAAACCACTGGACACAGTTTAACAAACTAAAGAAGAATTTTTAGTGAGATGTGACTCAAACAGACTTGCCCTAGACTAGATTTAGTAGTATTGACACGAGTTGACCAGTAAGGGGCAGCATGGTGCAGATTTTCCCTGTAATGTTGCTAAAATAGACGTGTGTGATGAGAAATCCTCTGTGACTGTGAGGAAAGTGAAGTGAAACTACTCCTAAATGTTTGAACAATCGTTCAGATTATCAGTTTTACTCCAAGTTGTTACGTCTCAGTATTGTCTTCTCTTTAATTACAATATGTGGTAAACAATCATGCAGTCTAAACATGTTCAAACCCCGTCTTTGACCTTAAAAGAGCCATGCGGTGAAGCTGCGTGGTCCCTTTCATGATGCATGCATTTATTTCTGCATACAGTCTGCATGTGACATCCCACAGTGAAGAGCAAAACAGTAGTTTCCATTGAGCAATGATGAAAGGTTTCCCAATCTGCATAATTTCCTTCCTCACAGGACTTCTAGATATAAAATGGCATACCTCTTGTTTCTTTGGTCAAGTCAGTGTAATTTTCATTATCTGACAGTACTATCCTCAAGGTCTGAATAATAATGAGCAATGAAGCTCAGATGTACAGTTTAACATGAATGCTTGTATTTAAATGTGTATCATAATATAGGCTAAACGTAAGAAATAGCTTATTCTGTAAGAAAATATTTAGTCATCCTGATTATGATTACATCATTGGTTGTGTTGTGCATATATGTATATATATATATATATATATATATACAACAAGCAATGCAGGTTTGAAAAAACGAGGCAGAGTAAAAGATGACATTTTTTTTTATACTAAACTAATTGTTTAGGGAAAATACTTTTTTATGTATTTGGTTTTTTTTAGCATGCGTAACTTCTTTCTAAATGAGAATGTGAATGATGTGGTTAATAATCATAGGCCATAGGGTCATTCTAGCAAGTATGATATGCTTGCAGTGCATCTATATGTTTCTGTCATCAAGACACCTCTCTGTTTGTGGTTTCCTTGTTTCATGCTCAGGAAGCCCTTTTTCTGCCCAATGCAATGTTAATATTGTCTGGTATATTTCCTAGGCACACAAACACACACAGACTCACGCCACCCGCAGTTTCTCATGTGCAGTCCTATGTGCAAGTGACATTCGCAGATTGTCTTTTGTGGTGCAAAATGTTTCCAAGTTGAAGTAACAGTTTAAGTCATGGAAAATGTTGTGCTGAGTGCCACTGACATCTTAACTAGAATGTCTGTACATATACGGTAGATTTATCACATGTAAGTGATCATTCATGAAGCGACTTTCTTTCTACATGGCTAAACTTCAAATGTTCTGAAAGGGAATTTGTAAACAGCTCCTCTCTGCCTTGGGGAGTGCTCATAACATCAGCTCAAACAGCAATAATGACTGCCTGTGTGCGTAATGAGTCCCATTACACTCCTCTTGCATAGGCAATGCCAAGACAGACTCGAGTGTGACATCTAACAGTAAAATAGTGTATTTTAACTCTAAAATGAGAGCAAGAATGGGTAACTACTCAACCCTAGAACATGTGAAATACAGTTCACTGTTTAGACAATGAAAATAAATGTTAATTTAGATGTGTGAGAGAACGTTTGTAACCTCTGGCTGCTTATTTAATAGTAAATCAGTTTGTGAAAGCATCTGCTGATTGGCAGCTTGCTATCTCCTTTCTTGCTAAATTTAAATATGTTCATTGATTTGAAATAGGATATGGCCTTTTCAACAGATGAAAGCTAGAGGTGTCATAAATGTGCAAAAAAAAAACATTCTGCTCATTAAATAATATGAGTATTTCTTGTAAAATATCTAGCCAAAAATGGGACGTCGGTGAGCATTTCAGAGCTAAACAGCACCACTAATGGAGAAACATTGATTGTGAGGTGTTCAGTGAGTCACGCAGCTCTGGGGACGTTTTGGCTCATCTCGAAAAAACATGTTTTTTAAATCATGAATTCTCCTCCAGCAGATCTGATTCATCTCCACCTCTTTCCCGTCAAAAGAAGTGCGAGTAACATCTGAGGAGAAGCCGAAACACTTGCTCAGCAACAGATCTGCTCGTAAAGCAGCAGTCAGACACACACATGTTATTCTTCACTTGCAATACGCAGGTCCTGCTCTCTGATGACGGGAAGTTTTCGAGAGGCCATTCTTTTCGCTGTCCTCCCATCATTTTTTCAACTTTCCTGTTTCTCACATAGCTGTATTTCCTTCTATTAAAGCACACTGAGACAGGAACTGCCACCCCTGCCTCCCTCCCACAAGCTTCTCTCTCTCTCTCTCTTTTAGACCCACACACATTCTCATGCTTGTTCTTTCGGTTCATTTATCTCGGTGCGGTGTTTGACAGTGAGCGTGTCTCTGGACGGGCTGTTTCAACGTGGATGCTCCCTGGGCTCATCCTTTTGTCTCTTTTGCATTCTGTTGCTGTGGTGGGACGTCTACCCACATTGATCTTCTGGGATCTGGCTTCACCTCCAGCTCAGGATGGAAGCAGTAGCTCTTTACAACTTTTGTGCCACAGAAAACGACGAGCTTAGCTTTCAGAAGGGAGATGTACTCAAGGCAAGAGCAGTTTTGTGTTGGTTTACGCATTGCTTGCTGAAAGATATGTTTTGCTTATTTCCTTTTCATCCACTAGATCACTAATATGGAAGATGATCCTAACTGGTACACAGCAGAGCTGGTGAACAGGAAGGGCTATGTACCTAAAAACTACATCAGCCTAAGGCCACATGCGTATGTACGATTTTATTATCTCTAAACCTTGGAGAGCATTGATTTGACTTGTGTTGCCTAGATTCATACACACTAGATCAGAAGGCGTGAGAAAAATCTCTTCTGCTTCTCAGATGTTTTTTTCTGAGAAAAAGATCATGCAAATCTCAAATTTGACTCTAAAATGTGTTTGTAAAATATGTCATTAATATATAGAGTATTTCTCACAAAATTCTTTGATCTGGTATATTTTGTAGCAGTATACAATGTAAACATGCATACACAGTATATACACACACACACACACACATATATATAAAATAATAATAATTATTATTATTGATGTTAAAAACAGTTTTTGTGGATACCAGGATATACAACCATTCAAAACTTTAGATTAAGGTTGAATAATTGATTAAGATATTAATAGTCTACTTTTATTTAACAGGGAAGCATTAAATTGACATTAAATTAGGTAAAAAAGTGACATTATATAAATTACAAAATATATATATATTTCAAATATGTGCTTTTTTTTTTACTTTCTTTCCTTTAGACAGTTATTGTCTTAAAAATATTAAGAAGCAAACATTGTTTTTAAGAATAACTGAACATCAGGATAATTGATAACAGCTGAACCGAGACTGGTTCCTCCCGAGGTTGGTTTTTTTGGTCGCCATTTCTGTCACCGATGGTGTTTTGGTTCCTTGTCACCATCACCTTTTACTTGCTTAGTTGGTGACACTTGACAGATTGCACAAACACTATTTGAAGAGAGCTGAACTGGATGATGACATCCTTGAATCATCAACAAATTGACTTTAACTGGAAAAATGACTCTTTGTTATTGTCCTCCTGCTTTATTAACAAATAGGCTTCCTATTTGACACCGTATAACTGCTTTGACACAATCTGTATTGTATAAAGCGCTGTATAAATAAAGGTAAAAAAACTAAATGATTTCTCAAGCATCATGTGACACTGAAAACTGGAGTAATGATGGAGAAAATGCAGCTTTGACATCACAGGAACATCTGAAATGATCGAATTAAACCGTTGAGCGTAAGATAACACCAGTACCTGCTGAGCTGTCCTAAACTGAAATTCCTTCTAGTTTGCAAGCAGTTTTTCCACATAGTAATAAAGTGTATAAAAACATACAAGCCATTAAGTTACAGCAACCTTTCTAGCTGTTTGTGGCTTGTCTAATAGCGCTGCTGTGCCTCTATCTCACCCACAGATGGTTTGCGGGCCGTATCTCCAGACATGTGGCAGAAAATCGACTGCGCCAGCAGGAGTGTGGAAGCTTTTTAGTAAGAGAGAGCGAGAGCGCACCTGGAGAATTCTCCATGTCTGTGAGGTAAGACACATCCCAGCCTTCCTTACCAAGTCTGCTGTAAGCACTGTTGTCTGGGGTCACTGTAATTTGTTGTTTGCTGCACGCCTCATGAAAGCATCCCTAGAAATTGAATAATGAGGAAGAACTGTAGCGTCCATCAAACCCAATCTGACCTACTTTGCAAAGGACGCCAATATCCTCTGCTGCTTAAGAAAATGTACCATGAAGTTGTCTGAAAATTAGAGCATCAGAAAGCTATTACGTCGGAGCAGAGATTTCATTTAAAAATTCATCATGTGCGCTGGCGCTGGAATCACATTATTATTCTAACTGGCTTGTTACACGTTCGGGTTTGGATGGGGGAACACAAGCCCGTCTGGGATCCCGGGAAGGAGCTGGCTGGGATAATCAGCGCTGTGGTCTTGAGCGAGGGCTGGCCTCAGGTGTGGAAGCGCTGCTTTGGGTTATTGTGAGATTGAATGACGAAGAGTGGAATTGGCAGCTGGTCTGCAGGCTAATGTGTGACGCAGCCCTGCATGCATTCCTTGAGAGAGTGCTGTCTATGGATACAGATCACTAATCACTGACACAGGTGGGATCTCTGTGTGGTCTATGAAATCTAACTTTGGCATTTTAGTGCAATGTCCATTAAAGCTATGAAATGTCAAATCAAGGTCATAGAGCAAAATAAGCAATGTGAATTCCTGGAACGCCTCTCATTTTGTAAATCTTTGATGACGTTGGGCATTAATGTTCAGTGCCATCCAGATTTGAACTGGGTTAATGGGAGAAGACCCTAAGAAACCTTAGATGCTCTGATTATTTGATTTTCCACAGTACTTATGTTCCTGTTTTTTCTTCGAGACCGTAAGCCACCATTTTAATATGACAAATGTCTGGCTAGGGCAGCTTCCCCTTTTTGGGTTCCAACTTATTCACTGACATTCTGAAAATACCCTGATTAAGTGTTTTTTACAAGTTTAAAAGACTATTTAAGAATATGTGTGCTTAACAGAATCATTGGCAACTTTAAGCATGGAGCCTGCATTGATTAAAATATGAATTCAGAAAGCATTTTATACTAAATTCTTACAATCCTGAAAAAAATTAATAAATCATTCTGCAATAACTTTTATAACTAGAAACTAGAAATGATGAGATGTGCACTGAGGTCAAGAGTTTTTTTTTGTTAGTATATATTGGGTAGGGATTCATTAAAATTAAATGACGTTACATATAATGCTTAAAAATGTGTATTCAAATGATTTCTGAAGTATCATGTGACACTGATGACTGGAGTAATAGATGCTAAAAATCAATTTTGCTATCACAGAAATAAATCACTGCCTTGGAATTATAAGGTTCTATCTGCATTCAAAGTTTTTGCATTCCATAGACTTCTGCAGATAGAAGACAAAAAAAGTCCCAAAATGTACAAGGCTTACAAAAAAAACCTCAAAAAACATCACATATTACATTTTAAAATTAAAATATTAAATCTTAAAATAGAAAAATTTCTTTAAATGAAACATTTCACAATATTACAATATGTTGATAAAATAAATAAAGTTTTAGTGAGCATACAAGACCTCTTTTGAAAGCAATAAATGTAACCCACTTTGTACTTATAAATAGCAGTGTATTTTAGTGCAAGTTTTATTTTTGTGCAGGAAACCAATTGTTTACCAAATGCTGGAGTGTTTCAACCCAAGTATGTGTCAAATATGGCCAAACCCAAACGTTGGGTTAAAGTGCCCCTACTGTATTACGACATTTTAAAGGTGGCTAATATTGCTTTATGAGTCTCTTAAAACAGGTTTACATGTATACAAGGTCAAAAACACTTGAGGTTTTTCCAAAAACAGATTGAATTTTAGTCCATTTCTAAATGATTCGTAAACGACTCGTGTGAAGCAGTTCGGAGAATCAGTCTGTCTAAACCCCGCCTCTCCGTGAGCCCTCACTGTGATTGGTCAGATGGAGCAGCCCTTTATGATTGGTCTACCGCTTC
>JAUMHQ010000052.1:2093635-2108552 GCA_032361165.1 Enteromius paludinosus | reverse complement strand
GTGTGTTTGATTAGGGTTGGAGCTAAACTCTGCAGGACAGTGGCACTCCAGGACCGACATTGCCTACCCCTGCTCTAGCGTATGAAATGATGATTTTGGAAATTGAATTATGTTGGAAACTACTTTTTGTATTTTTTTCGAAAAACAATGGCCAGTGTCTTTGTCTTGCTAAGGCTAGGCTTTCAAAGGTAGCATTGTATGTATACTAAATACACGTTATTTTTGTATAATTCAACAAAGTTACAGCTTGATTGAATCTATAGCATGCTTCTCAATGACGCCTTTGCCAGAAAAACAAGTAGACAATTTGATGTTTGCTGTCATGAGAAACGATGACATAACTGTGAGAAAGCAAAAGTTATTACTTTTGGGTTTTTTTTTTTGCGCAAATACAAATGAGAGTCTAGTAAAAAGACATTTTTAACGTGACCTTCATAAGACAAAATGACCCCAAAAAAATGTTTTTTATAAAAGTGCCTGTAGAAAATTCCTTTTGCTTTTCCTTCAACTTCTGACAGAGGCGAGGAATGAAAGGGAAGGCGAAGAAGCTTTTCTACAAAGCCATAATGCGTGGGAAAGAAATGATCCGTATTGGAGACTGTGCTGTGTTCCTGTCTGCTGGACGACCAAACCTCCCCTTCATTGGACACATTCAGAGCATGTGGGAGTCCTGGGGAAACAACATGGTGGTCCGTGTCAAATGGTTCTATCATCCTGAGGAAACCAACCCTGGAAAGAAACTTCATGACAAAAAGGTTACTTTCATCTCTCTTTGCTAAACAAGAATAATGGTTTGCGGGCACAGCATTATGATGTTAGTACTGGAACGGTACTTGATCTGTCCCAGTCTTCCCTTTATCTGGGTTTGTAACTAATCACATTTTGTTTGGCAGAACTGGGATCAAATGTCTGGCCAAAGTCTTCCTGCTGTTCTACAGGCTTCCAACCAGAGAAAAGACTTCATGGAGGTAAGAAAACCAATCCAGTAAATGGCTTGATCCATACAAAAAAAACAAAAACAAAACAGGCCAATAGCTCTCTCTGCTTTCTCTTTTCAGCGGGCACTCTACCAGTCCTCTCACATTGATGAGAATGACGTCCAGACCATTTCTCATAAATGTCTTGTGGTCAGCCTTGAGCAATATGAGCAGATGATTAAAACCAAGAAGTACCAAGACAGCGAAGACCTCTACTACCTGGCCGGCACATATGAACCCACCACGGGAATGATATTCAACACGGATGGGGTTCCCGTAATCTGCTGAGGATCAACAAACGAGACACGTGGAACCCAACTAATGAGATTCAAGGGCTAGACAGGTGTGTTGGCTTCACCCAAAGCCCGACCAATCAGACGAGTACAGAAAACGTCTTAAAGACACAGACCTCTTCAACAGATGCCCGTCATTTCAAACACGATGGTATTGTCAAATTGCAAAGTGTTTGGTCTATTAATGGAGTGCATGATTGTGGTGGACAAATGATGCGGCTGAAATGGAGGTGACACCACTTCTGCGGGGTGAGGAGACCTGCTTGGAACCAGCTTCTTTGGCCGTGGGACCAACAACGGAAAGAGTAATTAAAGCTGACAGGCCATGTCACACTTCTGCCCCGAGAGTCATCCTCACCACACGCTCGGCTGTCCAGTTACTACTGGTAGATCCCTGGCAGAGCTTCAAGGCCTGGCTAATGAACTCGGACGGGTAAAATGATAGCAGACGCAAAGCTGCGGCCCATGTGAGAAGCACTTAAAAGAAAGGACTGAACTGTGGTCTGAGAGCCTGCAAGGACTGTTTATTAATAGGAAAGTGTGAGTCACTTTTCCACCGAGCGGCCCAGAAGATCTATCAGAATATTTATACGCGATCCTCGGTGGCAGAAAGGTTTCTTTTTACGAGTCAAGGGCTCTACTGGGACAGAAACAGATGACGCCCGTTTGTAAATACATGCATACAAGCTATATACGATACGGACAAAATGTTTTATTTTCGTGTACCATAGATTTATGTGGTAGTCATTTTTTTAAAGCGGCAAAAAAAAAGAAAAAAAAAAAGCTTTAATAAACTGTGAATAATGTTTGAAATGTTAACAAATATCAGGAATTAGTTTTAGAGTGCAGATCTTGTAAGTTGTTACTGGAATCTCAGATGCCCACTACATTGACGACGTAATATAATGTAAATCTTGATATCGAAACTACTATTACAGGACAAATGGTTTGTGGGATTTGACCGTGTTTGAAGCCAGTTGTCCCATAATGCAGTTTTACAACAGAAAGCACTTAGATTCTGCCCTTGGTCTTACACAGGACAGACTTCCCTTGACAATCCCCTGTTCAGGTGGACGTGAAGCGCTTTGCTTCTCAGGGTCAGTGAGAGATGGAGAATGAGAGTTTAAAAGCACCATATAATCAGGCTACGCTTGCTTATCATGTCTATTTTACTCGGCTTTCTCTTTTTTCTAGAATTATCCCCCACAGAAAGCAATTACATCTCATGCATGAAAGCACTTTCTTCCAATAAACAAATAGCAGCAGTGCAGGTGACGTTATCTGTTAGCGCTAAAAGTTGTTTTTTTGCCTTTCCACGTCTACGTTTGTTCTCCATTTTATTCCAAGCCGTTTTCTGGTTCGTTCTTAATAGCCTTAACCTTGGTCCCTAAAAGCTGAATGTTGTCTTTAAAATTAGGTCCTTCTGATTGATATTGTGCTCCATCAGTCATCAGAGGCAGTTAGGACCAGGCTATGTATTCGCTGCTTCTCCAATCAAGACCAGTCAAATGTATTTGATTTATGGCATCCTTACACGGATGAAGAGACTAACAAACACCTTATTTGCTTAATTGTAATGACGGTTCTTATGTGTGCCTCATTTTTACGGTTCAGAGGAGGTATGAATGTCTTTTTGTTGGCAAAGGTTGGGCACGTGTTAGTCAAGTACACGTGTCGTTTGATGCTGGAAGGAAATTGTTCTTAAGTTTTTCATGTTTGTGTGTGTTGTTTTTAATAATGAAACAAACCATTCGATAATCTTTACTGATCTTTTTTTTTTTCAAATAATTACCAATATATACAGAAAACATGAGGTTGGCGGCTACTTTTTTTGTTGTTGTCTGCAGCCAAAATTTTTTAAACTCTGTAATTCTTTCTACCTCCCACCTTGGTTCAACGTTTCATGTTCTTGTTTGATATTTGCTCTTGATGGTATTTTTACACTTGTGAAAGAAATGTCACTGCATGTGGGCTTTTAAACCATTGCCTGTTTTTAATTCTTTTATTTTTAATGAATACCCGGATGTCTCTGTGAATGATGTTCATCTTTCTGTTGTTTTGTTTTATTTTTTCCCCCCGTTTTTAGAGGGAGAATTGTGAGATCAAGAAGGGTATGGACACTAGAGACTTCCAGTCTTGTGCGATTGGGAAAATATTTGGCCTACTCAGTATTTTGGAAATTTCTTTCTATTATAGAAATGTTGACACTATTACGTACAGTAGAACCGTCTGAAATATATATATATATATTTTTCCCCATGTACGTTTCACATTGCATTGCCCAGTCTCTCTTAAAGAGATATTATCTTGTTGATATTCAATAGGTTGTACATCTTAACATGTTTTTATCATTGTATGTGTGGTCTCAAGGTTTAAAGCGATATTCAGCCTATTCCGGTTCAGACTGTTTTTCTAAGTCACCTAAAATTTGGTTGAGGATTTTCCACATACCCAAAGCTAATTGAAATGCCAAATGATCTTGGAATGCACAGTGAATCTGAAGCAACATTAAGCAAGCTCTTTTTGATTTGACGCGATCTGTGTCAAACACTTTTGCCTGTTAAGCGAGTTGTACAATTTTTAAGTGCCCCTCAAAACAAACGTTTACTCGGAGCTTGAGTCAAGCTGAAAGCACTTTTTAGAGTATTTTTGTCTGCATGTTTTAGAAATCGCATATATATGCTTCTAGGAGTAATATTAGAGAAATCAACGAAAGTATATTTTGCTTATTGTGACGTAATGTAACGTGAATGGAGGCCGCGGTCCATCCCCTTCCCCTTGGGGCACTGAATGAGACAGTGGCCTCTGCTGGTAGCAGTCATGTGGGATGAAGCGCTCAAGTCCTCTGCTACTCGTCCAGGGTCCGTTTGAGTGTATCTTACGATGTATAAGGTTTAACTGGCTTATTAGAAAACGGTGTATAGCCGAGTAGAAGCGTTATAGAATTCACTGTTTGCATGATTCTGTTCAACCGTTTTCTTTTCGTTTTCTTTCTTTATGACATTCCCCCTCTCGGAACAATCGTCCTCCATGCTTAATGTGCAATACTGCTGAATTTGGATTCTGTGAGGTAGCTGCTAGTGAGGGAAGGAACGTGTTCATGAATGTGGGAGATGAGAGAAAGTTAGCGTGGACTGGAGGCTGGTCCTTCACTGGTCTTCATCTGCTGTTCCTTCAGCGTCGATATGGTCCTGTTACAAAATGAAAAATAATAATAAAAAGCTATAGTTTTGAAATTATTTGAAATTTTAAAGCATCAAGGTTTTGTAAATGATCCTTTATGAGAGGGGGAGATGAGTATGGATATACTTTGTACACACATTTAATCTTGTAAAAAGCAAAATTGCTAAATAAATTTTTTTAAACATTGAAACCGATATTAAAGATTGCTGTTGACTTGTGTGTGTGAACTTATGGAATTCTTTTCTTTTTTTTTTTAACAGACGCAACCAGCATTATCAGTGTTTTTCAATTCTTCTAGTATCTCAGTATTTTCTAGTTCATCAATAAACGTCATGAAATGGAATTGAGTGTGTCTATTTTGTGATCCATTTTTCGCAATTTAATCGAATGTGTAAAAAAAAACCGCTGGCTCTGGCATTGTTTTTTAGATCCAAAACCTTTTGGGAGAACTGTTATTACAACCTGATGTGCTTTTTTACAGCTCCTGTCATTTGCTGTATAAGTGCATTTTTAAAGATGCTTGTGAGAGCCGAGCAATAATACTTGAAGTGTAACACTCAGTCTTCCTTACGGCCACCATCATACAGAAATTTCATTCATGTAACCACAGGAATGCCGTAAAAAGGTGTCATCTTACAACATCTCTAAATTGCATATTCATGTCCACGTTGAGGAAAATGAATGTCCTCTGTAAAAATATTGTAGTGCTCTATTGAATGAGTGTTATTTGTGTTATGTTAGTCCTTGAGCCATTTTACCGGCAATGGAATGTACTCCACCCACCTCCACCCCCTTCCTTTAAAAATCCCATTTCTGAAAGAGTGTTTTTCAGCATGCGTGATGATTCATTGCACACCGTTCACAGTGGTGCAATAGATTCAAAAGGTCACCAGGGTGTTTTGTTAGGCAAGAGGTGGTTTCTGAGTCTCCCTTGTGAGCAATCGCATCCATCAGGATGCCATTTTAGAGCTTCCTGGAACAATTTGCAATTTATAGCAGCTGTTGTCGCATTGAACTGAAGCTGAGCTCATTTCGCTAATGCTAGGGCAACGTCTTTTAGTGAATTCAACGAAGGGGGAAATAAAGTTTCCTGAGCAATTAATGTTACCAAAGGAAGTCACGTTTACAGTGTTGACCATTCATAAACGATTTGAGCCACCTCCCTGCCGAAATGGCAAAACATGTTTGCGTATTCGCTGATCTCTAATCTACCGTGGTGAAATGGAACTAAAGTGCTCTTTTTGGAGGTAACTCCTATTATTAGTGGGCTGGCATGACTGTGACTTCACTGTTTGAAACCATTCCCTCTTCCAGTAGTCTAAATAAGGACGAGATTGCGTTTTAAGTGCTTGTGAAATCGGAAAGAATGCTTGCTTTGTGCTGTCACAAATCATGTTGAATTTAAAGCCCTTGGCTTATTTTTTCTCCATCAAAAGCCCAACTTCTCAATTTCCATTAGCACTGCAGATGAGATTTCAGAATGCTTGTCTTTGATTTTGCTTGTAGTGGCATAAAATTAGCATAATGCAATCTAACAGAAGTGCGCTTTACATTTTATAACTGACGAAATGCATCTTGCATATCGAGGCGAGCATCGTGATTTCTCATACCTTTCTTAATGTCCTAATAAGCAAAAAGAATGTTTATGATCAAAACAAATGGTTGTGAAGTAGGTTTAAAGCTCTCTTTAGGAGCAAAATAGGACAAAAATGACAGAACTGTCCCTTTAACTTCCCATTTGGGTTCGCTGTATTTCAGCAGGGTTTCACAGTCCTTTCATGGATCACGTTCATAAAAACAAAGGAGACACAAATCCCTCCGTATCTCCTGTGTAAAGGCACTCACAACCGCAATGTTTGATCCATTTAACTAAATATATGTTTGAACCCGCTGCTTTGATGTCAAGTCAACACATCAGAACGCAGACCGTTTTCATGTCAATCACTTAAAGCAGACCTCTGCGTCTCTTTGAGCAACGAGGCGCAATCAGAGTAGCACATCCAGCCTGCGACGTCTAGCAAATATGCGAAATGACAGACTAATGACACTAACTCTGACGCCGCTCTTTGCTTGTGCATCCAGCACGAGAGAATTCACACGTGACTAAAAAATATTCAAAGATGTACCACCTCAGAATTATGAGGGAATTGCATTTAAATAAACGAGAGAACAGGAGCTCTGGGGCAAAGGCAGCTACGACTCAATAATGTGCCCTGAGTAATCGGCGACTCCCGCTGTGTGTGAAAATGACAACAGTCAAAGAGATGCGGTTGCTCAAAGGGAGCATATATTTATGCTCCATGACTACATGCATGATGACGCCCACAAAAAAAAACGTGAGTATTTCTAAGAGCAGAGCAGAGCTGCGGCCTTGCGGGAGTCAACCGCTGCTGTCAAAGCTCATAAAAAGCAATTAAACCCTCCAATAAACCCACCAAAGGCCACCTTCTTCTTTGTCGACTAGCTATGATACGCTGTCAGAAGGGGCCACAGCGCAATACATAGAATCATTATGCTAATAAGACCGAAAAAAGCAGAAAGCAAGCATGCAATATTCATACCCTCCATCATGATAAACTATTCAGGAGTCATTTAGCCGGAATGTTCATTTAACGAACTGAGGCGTGGAACAATTAACGCACGCCGAACGATGGAAGCGTACTGTGATGGAGAGGACGTCGGCAGCTCAATCTCTCACCAGGGATGCCATTTGAAGTTCTGCACACTAATGGTTGACTTTTCCTCTACACTTCTCAATATCCAGAGTCCATTTTGTGCCTTTCATCACCGAGGCCAGCATAAAATGGCCCCCTTAATGGTGGCTCTACCAGCTGCGTATGAATGGAGATATGATTGAGTGTTTGTTTTAGGACTGCATTAAACATTGAGGTCCTCGGAGCAAGGGTTGTCCATATTGCGGGAGCGTTTTTACCATTTATGATGCATTAATATGATTGCAGTGTTAAAAAAAATCAAACGTTCACCGCCAGTCTCAGTCCATCAGTATAAAAGGGGAAGTGGAATAACTCAGAAGTGATCGCTGGGTAGAAAATGGCTTCGTTTCAGTCAAGCGATGCTTTGACCCTCTGGGGTCTGTGGATTGGAAGGAGTCTCAGTCCAGAGACTCTGCCTTCCTTCGTTACTGCATGTGCTGACAGCAAACAAGACGACCGGCATTGCTCTGGGCCACGAGGCCTGAGTCATGGCTCTAAGGCCCAAGACCCGGTCCTGTCACGGCCCATATCGCTCTCCCCACCAAATTGCTTCCCCCTCAACAGGAACAGGATTTATGGCAGTACGCAGCACAGAGGTGCATGTCTGACTGTGCTCTCGGCTGTACAAACCGCTTCAGGGAGGGCCCTGCTCATATTATGATCTCCGGGGCATAGCAATCACCGCCTCAGCATTAAGACAAAATGAGAGTACAACCCACAGCGCCGATGTGTGCGAGTGTGTGCGTGCACCTGTTAGGAATAAACCAAGAAAATGTGTGCAATGGACCTCGGCTCCTCACAGGAGAGCCATTTGCCTTGTTGTTCCAATATCCTGCTGTGTGGATACATTAGTGGCCGACTCCACTATTCCGACTGTCACCGAATCTCCAGGCTCCCATTGTGGCAAGAGAGAGACGCCCAGAGCCTTGGTAATATCACACTGTCATTTGCCTGAAATGGTAATCTTTTACAAGACCAAAAATGAAAAAGCAATAAATGACCAGTTGCATTGTGTTTTTGTACATTATAAGCTGTCTTGGAAGGAGCTGGCTGAGATTGCACATGTTTTTCATAGTAAAATTACGCAGGGAAATTGCATGATGGAAGTGAATCGTGGTGTCTGTGGGTTATTCAGTCCTCAGAGTACTGAACTTATTACCAGACTTCATAATGAAATCTGCAGTCAAGCGCTTCCAATTTGTTTCGCAGTGCTTCATCGGAGAGGGGCGTTTGTTTAGCTGCGCTGACGTGCCGTGATGTATTTACTCTGATAGCGCCTTTGAGCACACGCTGGCTATCTAGTGGTAGCATATGCTCCTTGGCAATTTAAGGCCGAATGTGAAATGCAGTTCACAAGCATCCCCACTCGGTTTTCCAGTGGCCAATCTGTTGCCGAGTCGTACATTGTACAATGAAAGTTGCACGCGTCTCACGTCAACGATTTCCCAGCATTCAAACTGGTCGCACATGCTTTGCTATTGATTGCAACGACATCATCATCAACAACAACGACATCAGCCGTGCCGGTAATAAACTGAGTGCCAAAGTTGACTTATGAAGGTGAAAAGCCAAGCTCCAGCTCAGCGTTTTCTTTCAGGCAGAGCGTGCGTGAGTGAAAACCAGACAACCGGAAATCAAACTGAGCAAAAGATGGTTTAGAGGAGGTGGGGGGGTGATTGCAGTGGTTGGATCAAGAGCCATTATGTTCGACAAAATGGGACCTTCAAACCCCGCGGAGCACTTTTACCAAAGATTGCCAAAGTATGCAGTCTGAGGGTGGGGAAAAAACCCCCAGATCTATCGATGGGAGGATTGCTTTTCCTGCTGCCTTCCTATCAAGTCACCGTTAACAAATTACTGGCGATCTATTCTAGAATTAGCAGTTGGGTCCCTAGAAGTGAAGGGCTGATAGACGGAGGTGTTAATAAAGGCTGCTCACCTCCTTTGGCTGTGACGACTGTCAAAGAGGGAGGTGGACAATAATCAGGCCATCTACACCATTCTTCTGCCAGCAGAGCGAATTCAGCCGCCACGAGATTCGTGAGTGTTCCGCACACCTGGGGCGCCTGTCTTTTCAGGAGGGCCATTTAACAGTAATTCTGGCTCTGTGTTGCAGAGAATGATTTGACGTTGGTGGGGGTGAATCCTGTGACGCCCCTTCGGTTTGCTGTCGAGGAGGAGGAAATCAAGTGAAGGAGAACTGTCACCCTCAATAGAGTCCACAAGCCGTGTGCAAGTCAGGGGCTGGTTTCATCCATCAAGGCTTGGCCCGGAATGAAATGTTTTTACACAGGGTATCTTCAATCAGCTCGATGAACATTTTGGAGTTTTGACTGTCACAGTTTTAAACGGTGAGACATAATGAAGCTCAGCTCAACTGCCAGTATAAATTGGCTGTTGTCCTGAAGAATAACTCATGAAAGCTAGGCTAGGATGTTATTACTTTCTGTCTTAAAGCAATGCCTGGTTTCATTTAGCATCTATTCAATTGTCGGTGATGATTAATTGATAAACTTTATAATATCATTAAAACTGAATTCATATTCTGATACTTAGGTTGCCTGCAAATAAGATTAGGATTGTTATGTGAGAGGAATTCATTTGGTGATTTATGCATTGAATAAAAGTAATTTAAACCCTGATACAAATCTAAACAGATTTGTCTTACACATATGGTTGATTTATTCAAGCGTGCATTTCACTAATTAAGATATAAATGAATAATGACAAAAATAACCAATGCATATATTTGCAGTTTAAGTTATATGCTCTTGCCTTGCCATCATTTTTAGCAAAACCAACATAAAATACAAAAGAATCAAAACCTTTTTCACAAATGGCGCACTGTAAATTTCAGCATATTATTATAGCACCATTAGCCCCTGCTGGGCGATGCTTTAAACAGATACTCCACCCTAAAATATTATTATTGTTGTCATTAATCATTTACCCCCATGTTGTTCCAAACCCGTTAAAGGTTCGTTTGTCTTCGGGAAAACAATTTAAGATATTTTAGATGAAAACCGGGAGGCCCTATTGACTGCATACTGAACACTCAAGGTCCAGAAAAGTATGAAAGACATCATCGGAATAGTCCATCTGCCATCAGTAGTTCAAGCGTAATGTTATGAAGCAACGAGAATTTTTTTTTGCATGCAAATAAAATGAAGAAATGACTTTATTAAATAATTTGTCTGTGTGTCTCTCCCTATCAACACAGCGCCATTTTGGAGAATATCTACTGTTCTGTGTCAGCCACACCACAAGGAAGCGCTGTTTTTATTCAGATCAAAGCATAAATACCTGCAGAAACTGTATCGCAGCTGACAGAAACGTAGTTAGCGTTCATTTTCTTTGCATGCAAAAACTGTTCTTGTCGTTTCATAACATTACAGTTGAACATCTGATGGACCTTGACAGTGTGGATTACCTAGCAGTCCAAAATATCTTAAATTGTGTATTTAGCACATGCATGTAAGTTTAGTTGACCAAATTAAATTATTTTCACTCCACAGCTTAACAGACCGAATGGGAAACGTTTTTTTGTTTCCACCCTTTTCCATCTGAAGTCTTTTCTTCTTTTCCTCGTTTCCATTATGTGCCTTTTCAAATGTTTTGATTGTGTGAGACGTTTTCTTTTTACTACTTCATAATGAAGAAGCGGATAGAAGACTGCTGTGTTCTCAAATGGCTCTCTATCTGGTTATTAATCTGACAAAAGCATCTCCACCAAGATCAACTGAAAGTACTCGCGGTGCAGCTCCTTTGCCAGTAATAACAAAGCGTGCTTTTTTAATATGCAGACCGAGAGTGTGAGTGCATAAGCAGTTCGCGCTCAGAAAAGTGCCAAGGCGCTTTTGAATTTTAATCAAATCTCGACTGATGCTTCTTTGCGTAAAAGAGTGCATGTGAAGTGAATGCTCTGAAACGACACACTGTGGTTCTGAGCGCTCTCGCTGCATGCTAACACGATGCATTCATCTGCTCAAAGAGAGGCAGTGGAGACCATTGATCCGTGTTGCCTGGAGGGGTAAAGGTCTCCATTTCTGCCGAATCCGGTATAGGTCTGCCTCAAATATTCTGACAGGAGTCCCAGATGGAGGCCCCGCCAAAGAGCTCTCCCATCCCACCACCGCCGCTCCCCCTCTAAAGGAACAAACAGTGAAGAAGGAGCTGTCAACACCCAAACTGCCTGGAGGTCCTTCACCTTCTTGCATTAGATGGTCCGGTCCACTGTAAACACACCTGAAGCGCTGGGCTTCATCCTGTAAGCTGTGTGTTGAAAGCAGAGTTCACTCAGCGACGACTGACACCAGCATGTGAAAAAGTAAACCTCGCCCCTTTCAGCTTTTCAGCTGCCCTGCGGTGCCAGGCCCGCCGAGAGAGTGGGGCGGAAACTGTCTTTCTGCTCCCTGAAGGCAGGCAGACGGCCACTGTGATGTTCAATCAAGCCTTGCACAGCTCTGCACTTTCTAACTTGAAAAGAATCCAATCCATCATAGTGGCCATAGCATTTTTTATTTTTGCACAGCATTCGCAGGCACTGCGCTGAATGTACAATGCATCTACCTGTCGTACTAGCAAAGTGCTTTTTCCATGCATGCGGCCAACTCCACTATACACAATAACTCGGGCCCTGATTCGACCCCGAGCGAATGAGCAGAGACCCGGCAGAGAGGCCACGAGGTCCACTCTGAGCTCATTAGTTTCGTTCTACAACCGATGTCCTTACGCATTGATTGATGACCTTCATCTGTAGATCACAGCATCTGGAGAGCAGCAGGATAGCTGAGATTGGGCTGCAGCACAGGCTCTATTAAGTGTGGAGTCCAGCTGCTCTCTGTCCCGGGGTTTAGAGTGTGTGGCCATGGGCGACTGATGATTTCACCCAGTGCCTGGAACATTTCTGACAGCTTTCAACAGCTTTGCGGGGTGAGTCACGTAAACAAAGTGCCACTCGATGTCGAAGCGTCCATTAGCTCAAAAACACGTTTAAAAGAAGAGCTGGTCCAAAAATGAAAGTTCTGTCATCATTTACTCACCCCCCATGTCGCTCTAAAACAGCATGACTCTCTTTTTTTTATTTTTATGCTGCCATTTGGAAGACTACGTTGGTCTCAAGCCACTGAATCTTTAGCGCCATGGTAAAAAGATATTAATTTTACCTCAGTTTTACCATCAATCCTCCACACTATTAAGTAATTTAGCTTAATAAACGTAAACTTTATCGTGGACTGTAGGCAAAAACAGCACTATACCAGTGTACTGTAACTCAATTCATAAATCATTGAATTAGTTCTTTTACGAGAATCAAAAATTAGCCCTAATTCCATAATTAAATACTCTTTTAATGAATCATTCAAAAGTCTGGTTTGAATCAATCCTTCACTAAACTAAATCAATCAAAGTGGTAACAGAATCTTCAGACTTACTTAATAAGCTGCACATAATCATTGTTTTTAGTTGTGTCCAAAGAAAAAAATAGAGGACTGTGTTTAAATAGACTGCTATGTGATGCTAAAACTAAATTTGATTATTAAAAATCTATATGTTATCTATAGTACTTTTTTTTCTTTTATTATTTTACTATTTATTTCCAGTTCTTAGCACATTTTTTTCTCCCATGTTATCTAACTACGCCTTATTTTTTTCATCATAATATTAGTATTTTTGTTTTATTTCGATAATAAAAAAAAAAAATAATTGTACGTTTATTCAAATATTTAATACAAGCAATTCATCATAAAGAGGCAAATAAATATGAGAAGTTCTTGTAAGACAATGTTAGGAAAGGAGATGAAATGTTGTCAGGGATTCTGTGTTCTGAATGAGTTTGGTAAGATCGCTCCACTGACAAGAAAGAGTTAATGAAATTGTTCTGAACAGTGATTTTGTGCCCTTGCTGTGTGACATTTGAGGAGTTATGGAATTTTAGTTAACGGTAATAACACTGTTTCTCTTTTGCATCGTATATGGCTTCATTACAATATAAAATATGATGCTCAAGTCACATTTCACATGCATTTACAATACTGCTCTTGTGCCTTATTAGAAGCTTGAAAGCTTTAGTCATTATAACTGCGTAGTGAAAGAGTTACATCTATGCAGTTATACAGGTGCCACCACTCGAATGCCATCTTGTGTCCGTCACAGCTCTGATGTGTTAGTTAGCTGTGATGCTGCTCGCCTCAAAACAAGACACCATTATCTGTCTGATAGCTTCTGTTCTGTCATTTTGTCTGTAAATGTCACGCAGCAAGGGAGTGACGAAAAGGCTGGCTGCTACGCAAAAAAATGATTCCGCATTTTTTGGGGGGGATCTGGCTGCCATTCTTTGAGATTTCATCCGTCCCATCTCGTGACTGCATTGCAAATGTTTGAGATGCTGCGGGGATGTCACCTCCAGCTGTGTGAGCTAAAACACAGGGGGGAGATGTATAGATTCAGGGATGAAGTGTGTTTTTTGACAGGTACATTCTAACCATGTGCCCAGAGCGGGACTCTGCACCTGCTGTGCCATCTGGGCAGCATCTTACAGAGACTTATAACAGTGATGCTCCCGTGGCCGGTCGATACGACTGACACATTCATACACCATGAATGTATACGTAAATGTCCTAGGCCCTTTTTGGTAAAGGAATCACCGAGCACTATCGGACGTATATCCGTTTAGAGCTGGAGGGTGACGTACAGCTCCCCTGACAGCATGCAAACAGAGCACAGGAGAGCTGCTGTTACTCACTTGTGTGCACATTACAACTAACACAACGCTGTGTTTAAATGAAGACAGCAGGGTCAATGGGCTGTGAAGAGATGAGTCAGAGGATTAGGGCCTGCAGAGAATCTTCCCACGAGAATATTCAGGTGTCATTATAGCGCAAATGTTATAATAAGATAGTTATTAGTCGGAAACACTCATTTTATCTCAGGACATTATGATTAAATGCCTTCGTTGGCCACATAAGAAGTGTCTCAGCAATGCAATAAGCCACTTAAAAGGGATAGTTGCCCTCATCACAGCTCACCCATATGTCATTTTAAACGCTGTCGAGCTCCAAAAAAGACAAAACATCACATGACAAGAGTATGATTCAGGTGTTATATCCCACATCTTTAAATGCCATATAAAAGCTTAGTGTGATGTTTAGAACGACATGCGGGTGAGTAAGTAATTGCAAAAATTGTTATTGTTAGGTTAAAGCTAGTCTCAGCCTCAAGCGTCGCGTTGGCTAATGCCACACTTCTCTGTAAACACTTCAAAACTTCTGAAGTTGTCGTTGGATTGGTTGAGTTACACAGGATTTCCTGGGAGATGTGTGTCGCATCCTTTAACGTTCCGCCTTGACACAACCATGCCATGACGCCAAACTCCTTCACGAAAGATCACTCTGTTCTGTGTACTTCCCCTTTAAATCTTCACAAGCTCCGCTGACCCCGCCCCTCTTTTCCAAGTCGCTCTCGGATCTTTGTTTAGCCGCTTTCATAGTGAAACTTGCTAATTAGCACATTATTAGGAAAGACATTGAAATACATTATACTCACTGTTTCTGTAGTTGAGGCTGGATCATGAATGATTCGCGCGAACATAAACGCATTTCGGTTGAGCAAGGGGGGTTTCCCTTCAGAACCAAACTTAACATTAATCCTCCGAGTCTTCAGTCGCTCAGATGTCGAGTGTTCATTAATACATTCAACAACAAAACACCTCAATCTCTTAGGAGTCTTGCTTGTCTCTGCGTCTCGGTCTGAT
>JAUMHQ010000052.1:2075713-2093535 GCA_032361165.1 Enteromius paludinosus | reverse complement strand
GGTAAATCACATACGCCAGAGGAAAACAGATCTACACGCAAAGAAACGGGAGCCACGAGCTCATTTCAAAACCGCGCTCGCGTGATATGTAATCAATTCAAGCACTCACGCATGCATGATATGTCATCTGCGCGCAATTCAAGGTAGTCACGGGGTGTGTTGCGATGCTCCCTTATCACACCGTGACACAGTATCGTGGATCTGAGTGTCACGATTTTGGTTTCATATCGAGTATTGTTACAGCTCTAATTTAAAGACATACTTAGTATATTTGATTGTGCTTGAAAGTGAAACTGTCGCAAGTATACTTCAGGTAATATTTTGCATTTAAATGGCAATATTACACAATCCTCATTAAAAGTGACAAACACGCATATTAGGCTTATTAATAAGAAACATGCATTGTGCACAAGTAATACTCCAAATAAAGTTTCATTAAAGGTTAATAAAAGTAATCAGTCAGTAAATATGTTAGTAAACTTGAACTATACCTAGTGTGAAATATTTGAAATATATTACTTTTTTACTAGGGTTTGGGGTGAAAGCAATTAGTATTTTAATGTGTCAAAAAAAGATTTTTGTTGTAAATATGCCTGACAAATGTGTTACACTGGATGACATTTTAGTGTGTGTCTTCTGTAAATCATGGGAAAATGTATCATATTTAAATTGCAATTAAATTAAACAGAAAACTAAAAAAAAAAAAAAATTAAAGCAGTATTACACTTTTGGTTTTTATGTTTAAAGCCTTTTTCTCCTCTGACCAAAATATACTGTATTGGCAACCAGTATTTTTGCACAAAACATAACAGCACATACACCAGAAAACATACAAATGAAATGAGCATTGCTAGCACATCAGCTGGCAGGATATATTGATTTGAATGTGTGATTTTCTCTGTGTTGCATGATGACATGTGTTAAAGTGCACGGGTGGTTTGCCAAGGTGTTTTAAGTGTTGCTATTCTTGATTCTTAATGCAACAAAAGAGGAAGAGCGCTGGTAAAGCGTCTACTTCTAAGGTCTCAGATAAGTTGTTGGAGAATAAATTTGGTTGAAATAATGTTACATTGTCATTCAGTATAACACAATATTTTAATATTGATGTAAAAATGAAGACGGTGCTTATTCTGACTTGTCCATATTAAAATATATAAAAACATAATGGAGCATATAACATTTAATTGTGCTTTAAATTAGTAAAAGAAAAAATGCCAAGTTGGCAAAACGTAGTGGAAAATAAAAAAAAAAGTAACATTACAACTAATTAGTATTTGGGGTAAAAGTAAACAGTATTTTAATGTGTCAAATAGATTTTTGTTGTAAATATGCTGGGCAACACAGGATGATATTTTAGTGGGTGTCCTCAGTTAATCAGGAAAAAAAAAAAAATCTAAAAATAAATATAATGGTATCTATATTTTTTTTTATTATTTGCTCAGAAAAGCAAAAACAAAATTGCAATCAAAAATAAATAAATACATTTTAAAGCAGTATTACACTTTTTGTTTTTATGTTTAAGCCCCTTTTTCATCTTTGACTCAAACGCACTGTATTGGCAACCAATATGATTGTACAAAACATAACCGCACATACAGAAAATAAAAAACATAAAATGCAGCATTGCCACAAAGTGGTTTCATAATTCTTAAATGCACAAAAAGCAGAGGAGCATTACTTGTTTAAAGCATGCTGCAAGGACCACTAATATTTTGCCACAAAAGACAGCGCTGCATGAGCTCAAAATAGATGTATGTACATTGCTGCAGGATCCAGTAAATAGCGTTAGAATTTGGCACAGAGGTCTCAGAGACACACAAACACACATCAAAAATGTTGCCTTGAATTTTACTAGTTTAAAGTTAGATGAAGCAGTGCTGATATTCTCTACAACACTGACACTGAAGAAACAATGCCACAGTGCCATTTTAGAGAGCAAATAACCATTAGTTACTTAAAAAAATTATATTGCCTGGTGTAGTTTTACCTGTAGTTATCATCATCATCATCTAAATGTGTAAGAGACTATGGCACCACAATAAGAATATTCAAATTTTACCCTTCTAAAAACAAGGTTGATAAAATTTTTACACGTGTTACATTTGCATCTGCTTCCCAACTCAAGCTACTGCTATATATGTGTGTGTGTGTGTGTGTGTAGGGATATTAAAAACCAAAAAAATTCATATCCCTAAAATGCAAGTGTGACCAACAGCTTGCCTTTTCAAACAACACTAACGAAGCAATCACCAGGGCTGGAAATATGACTGTCTACAGTGAAAGGCACCATTATTGTTCATTAGAATTACAAATAATAATAGGAAACCAATTCCAACTGTGTGGCAAAGCTGGTTTCTTTTATTAAATACCAGAAAGCAGCTAGCGCAGACTGCTCCCTGCCCTCCGCTCTGGATGGGATTCGTCATCTGTCTGGTTGCCTAGGAACAACATTTTCATCTGTTCCATTTTAGCCATGCCTGCCCACAATGCTTTGCCTTTCAGCTGACTGGAAAGGACATCTGAGTGCAACATGCAGCTAAACCTCTACATTCAGCGCATGAAGACCATGTAAACGCCCACGCGTTTCACAGCCACACAACTGCCTATTAAATTAGGTTGTACTTGACGCTTCTACATTTGCTGTGGTGCTTCATCACATTTGACAGTCTGTTCAGGCCAAGCAGAATATTTCCAAAACAGCCAAGCTGCATGTATTTTTAAAATAAAGCGATGGAGAAGTGGCACATGTGGCCACTATCCACTGAGAGAGCGCTCTAATCCCGTTATCCATTGTTGCCTGCTAACAGTCCCCTTGGTAAATACCATTAGCATAAATAATTAAAGATGAAGCGGAATATTAATGACAGTGACAGATGATAAATGACAGCTTAGTGCGATGCAGAAGCCCACAGAACAATTGCTCCTGCCCCCGGGTGTCATCTGAAGAAGGAAACATACCTATATAACGAAAGGCACTAGCAATGTGACTTCCTCAGAAATAGAGCTAATGAAATCTAGCCTCAGGCTGCATGCTGTAAAAAATTGTAATCATCATTCATCAGAATTGCTGTGAAAAAAGCTGTACCAGATACTATAGTGGAAATGGTGAATGACGCAAAGATCAGGCCAGACAATAGCCATGAGACGTGAAGCATGGAGACATGGGGAGGTGTGACCTATAGTACCACAGTAATGTACTGCCCCCTGGTGGAGCATAACAGCACAGCATGGGAGGGCCATTTGCACCATTTAACTCATAAGAGTCTTTGAAAAATATTTCATTTAAGAGATGTCATTCTCATTTTTGAAATGATCATGGTCAGACTAGACCACAACAATAATGATTTTTAATGTTTGGTCATTAAAATATTTTAATTGTTGTCCAGAACCAAAACTAGAGTTTATTTAGTCAATTATTTAAATAATTTAATAATTGTTCAAATTATTTAATAAAAAAAACCCCCCAAAAACATGTAAGCCATAATACCCAATAATTTAGCGAAAAACTAAATTTTTTTTTTATATTAAAATTTAAATCTATTAGTTAAATCTTGTTCATTTGTATTGATATATTTTATCCTATTATTATTTATACATTAATTTAATCACAACAGATATATTTAAACATACATTAAGAAACGAAGTAAATAAACTAGGCATAAATCTAAGGATAAAAGTAAAAATATAAAGAATATGTAATCTATCTATCTACATCTATAGTGCTAGGAAATTATTAATCAAATCCAAAATAAAACATTTGCGAACATAATGTGTGTGTGTGTGTGTGTGTGTGTGCGCGCGCGCTGTGTATATTTATTATTTATGCATGCATGAATTTATTTATATACACACATATACATATTATATATACACACACACACACACACAGAGTCAGGAGTGCGAGCGGTGACATATATATATTTGTCACCGCTGTATTTTTAGTCATTTATATAAACAGAGGTACCAGTGTGTGTTCACAATGTGTTTTATAAACACATACACATGCAGTCTATATTTAGAAAATATTTACATGTATATATTTAGATTAATATAATTTCACATAAAAATATATTTAATATATAAATAAAATTGTAAATATACACGTAATAAATACACACACAGTAGTGGATGCATCAATGTGTTTATGGTGTGAGAGAAAAAAGGAAAAAACCTCTCTCTCAAATATGAATTTTTCTCATGTTATTTGTGTTTATTAGATTTTCTACATTTTTGTTACGTAACACCATAGAACAGAGTAGACATATTTCTTATAATAAACATAATTTTAGTATATTTTATACATCAAAAGCAGCAATTCGCAGATTATTAATTACTAACTGCTTATATCATCATTTCATATAAAAAGTTTCAAACAAAAATAGAGGGGATAAGTAATTTTTATTTGATATCGATTCAAGAATTTATATCGCTGAATGGTGCGTTTGTATGTGCACCAACGAAAAGAGTTAACAGGAAGTGACTGTGACTCTCACAGTCAGGAGTGTGAACGCACACTGGTAGCTCTGTTTATATACAGGACTAAAAATACAGCGGTGACATCATCACTTTAAACATCGCTTCCTGGTACAAAGTATACCTTGCAAGGCCAGGCTCACACTTCCTGATTAGCAGGGCGCACGCTCAGGACACGGGGCGGAGTCCATCTCAGATTCACACAGGTCGACCCTGTTATGCAACAGTTCTTATCTGTGTTGGCAAACACTGTAGATACCTTCAAAGCAATTGTGTGATTTATGGAGTTGTACGAGCAACCAAAGAACTGTACAGCCCGTTACCATTACTCTTTTACGATCTCTGAGCTGTCATCTCACCCTTTTAGCAAAAACTACTACAAAACTAAAAACGACATCAGACAGGCTACAGTGCCATGAAGTACTAAGTGTACAGTATGGTATGAAGAAAAGTGACTTTGTATTTTGGTGCTAAATAACATCTGCAGTTTCACGAGCCACAGGAACCTTTTAACCACACAGGATGCACATAGCGTTCGTCTGCACCTGCATAAGGGGCTGTTTTGTGTAATAAAGATAGAAAATGGTTGACAACTAGCATAGCGATCAAAGTACCACAACAAACTAGAAAAACAGCTTATGTGACAAGAGGAAAACGGCTTTAACGGCAAGTCTTTATCTCAACAAAACAAGCCCAAGGTGACAACTGCGGTCACACCACACATTCATGTAACATAAATCTGCTTCGCCAAAACTAACAAGCCCTTCTTTTCTGGTAATCGCTGTGTGCATACCTCTCATTTAAGCTGAAACCTAATAACCCGAAACCACAGCTCTAGGTAGTCACGCTAGCTTTATCTTGACGGAACATATTTTTGTGTAAATGTAGTCCATTAGTCATCCGTTGGACTCTTTCATAGCCCACTTTCAAAGCCACCAGCGCTCATTGTTCCTCAGCTGTAAACATGCCAGTTATGCATATGAATGTTATAACAAATCTAAAACAATCAATAGGCCCTGTTCTAGTGAGCGAGAGATAAACTAAAATGCTTCCATTATAATCAATAAGACATAAACATGGATTCATTCTCCAGTCTAGACAGTTTCATTGATTACACGAGAGCATCCGCAAACAAATCCCTTACTAGCTCTCATCTGATATTTTGAAGCAAACATTTTTGGTGGCTGTTGACGGACTTAAAGGCCTTTTCTGTTACGTTCCACAGTAGAACGAAGCTCAAACAGATGAATGACAAAGTAATGGCGAATGAGCAGATAGATGGTGATACTTGCATATATAAGGGTGGATTATCCTTTTAAATGGCTTGACTAACTTGTAAATTATAATACAGTTCATTAGTTAACATAAACAACACTTCTACAGCATTTATCAATCTTAGTTCATTTCAGCATTCACTAATGGAGTCAAAATTACAAGCCGTGTTTGTTAACATTAGCTAGAAACAACAATTCGCGACTGTATTTTTATTAACGAACATTACCAAAGAGTGTAATAAATGTAGTGTTCGTTGTTCGTTCATGTTAATACATGCATTCATGTTAACAAATGACACCTTACTGTAAAGTGTTACTGTAAATTCGAATAATCACAACGGAATGTCAACGGAAATAAACAATATTATGATGTCATAATGACACGGCTACCGTGATACATTCCACTTCATATGTGACTAGTTCTACAAAATACAGCAGCACACACACTAGCACAAAGTGTGAACTGTTGCAACATCTGTTGAGGCACTCTTAACAGAACAAGCCCAGTGCTTCTCTCTTGAACAGCCGTGCAGCAGCAGACCTTATAAGGCAGAAGAGGAGATTTGCTGAGCATCTGATTGGGGGGCTGCTTGTTCTGGAGAAGCACAGGCCTGAATGAGCCTCAGGGAGAGAGAGAGACACACCCACAGCGTGTGCTAACACACACAAACATCCCTAAGCCGAGGATACATATCATAAAGCCAGAGCACAAAAGCGGGTTTGATGAAACACTCGAGATTTTAGGGTTTGGCTCAAGATAAGTGCTGAGGCAGGGCTGAACTATAAAACTCATCGACTGTTGAGTATGCAGCATGTCTAAACCAGATCGGCTCGATAGAATGCAATCCTAAGTAATACATATAACTACAAATAGTACTGTACAAGAAACAAATACCAGCAAGCAATGATGCTGAAATAGATAATGCTGCTATGCTTAAAAAGAAGCACGGTTACCATTTAAATAGGCAGCGGTTTTCAACTCTGATAATGACAATAAATGTTTCTTGAGCAGCATTTCTGGATCATGTGACACTATAGCCTGGAGCAATGATGCGGAGTCAACTTAGGCTCCGAATATTAAAAATGTAAAACAGAAAATTATAATTCTAGTTCTTTTTACGTTCATGTTTTGCTGTATTTTTGATTAAATCAATGTGTTGGTGAGCAGAAGAAACTTGGCAACTAATTTGACCACGCAAGATTTGAACGGTAGAGGACGTTGGATTATATGAAAGTTACTGTATAAATATGGCACTATGAAAAATCTTGGACAGCTGCTGCTGTCTATCTATCAAGGAAAATCTGAAAAACATCATGCATACATGGAAAATAAACCCAACTGGGCCAGAAAGAGAGAAATGTTGGCAGCTCTGCATGTGATAACCGCAACTAACATCCACATCACTGTGAGAAAAACAGCATTTTTGGAAATGTACAAACTTAAAAAAAAATCTGGGTCAAACATGAACTGTACCACATTTCAAATTTGAAGGATCTGGGTCCAGCCAATGAAAGTCCTTGATCCACCACAAAGGGTGGGGCCACAGAGGCAGTGGAGAGGGGAAAGTGTGTCAGTTATACAACTTCATCTTCACCGAGGGAAAAGAGCGACGAGAAGGGCAGAGGAGAGGACGTCCCCTCACCACTAAAGACAGGAACTTAAGGGCACACAACACCACAGACAACTGGGGCATCAGACAGGAAAAAGACAAGAGGGAAAAACCTTGTGCTGAAACATGAGCACTATTGTTGTTAACAGGGGAACTGGGATTCCAGAGTTTTCCACAAACGACTGGACAAATGTGGGCTAGACAGCTGCAAAAATCTCCATGCATAATAATCAGAAATAGGAAGACACCACCCTCAATATTTAGAGATCCATCAAGATGTTGTTTTTAATTTGTTAATTAATGTTGTAATATTATATGGAACTTACATGGAAGTCATCAAGTCAATTTAACAAGTATGCATGTGACTGGGAGTTTTGTGAAGTTTTTTCGCTGTAATTGTGCTAACGTTAGCGCACCTTATCAATAGCAATATCACTGTTAAAAGTGATGTGAAACCACCTACTAAAGAACAACAACGAGTTTTACTTAAGGGGAAAACAGAAGTGTCTATTTCTACAGAACTGCACTGTACCGCCAAATGGAGTTCTGGAGAAAATGTAAAACAAGCAAAAATGTACGATATTTATGAGTATTCCCCAGTTCTAGATCACACAATTTGGAAACTGATCATGCATAGTAACCCACCTGTAAGTCGCTTTGGATAAAAGCGTCTGCTAAATGAATAAATGTAAAAATGTAAAATGCATAGAACTAGTTTGCACATAAATAAATATTTTACATAGTGGTCAAGGACATTCATTTATGTTTTTGTGACTAGTGTTTCATTGACATACAAAAGTGACGGTTCTAAATCCGTACTGTCACCAGCTCAGATGCTTAACCTCTAAGCTATAACACGCTGTACTATAACAGGCCATTTTTCAGGTGGTTGCCACTTCATACAGATTATCTACCCAAGAAATGTGTTCCCTAGAAGCACGGCTTTGGAAAAGTCCTCATAATGCCGGCCAAGTCAAGCACTGCTGTGCACGAGAGCCCAGTTCTCCATCTCGATAGGAATGCCATGCTGAGAGCCAGAAAGAGGAAATGAAAATGGGTCACGTTATGAAATCAAACCGCACAACCGTTCTCAATTTCCCCCTGTCCAGTCCTGTGACTCCACCAGGAGAAAGACGGATAGGAGGAGAAAAAGGAGGTCCTTCCTGATGGCACACTTAATCTATGGGCTTGTGCTGAGAGGAAGGCTAAAGACGTGGCCGTTTGAGCCGTTTCCCCTGCTGCAGAAGCATGAGGCGGGGTTTAGCCATGTAATCATCAGCAGATGTGTGGGGGAAAAAAAAAACTTCTCTGGAGTCAAAGAATAAGACCGCCACCCAGTGGACAAGAGGTATATGCCAACCATATGTTCCCTTTTAAATCAGTAAGACTTGGCCAGACTATAATCAACAAAGATAGATATATAAAGAATACCTGTCAATAACAGACCACTGAGTGATTAATAATAAATGAACTGATGTACTATTACAGCTCTATCCATGTTCTATTATTCCACTTACACACACACACAAACTTCAAACACAGATTCTCATAATGAAAGCAGAAGAACTTAACAAAAGACTAACTAAATAATTGTCTGTAGCCTTTTCTCCTGACCCTGTCAGACTCAAAGTGACGTGGGAAACCGTCTGCTCCAAAATGACAGGAACTCAAAACATACTTTGCATTGAATTACAATGTATGTGTACGTACACCCTCAGCTTTCATGTTTGAAAGGCACTCACGATGACGTACGCGTTCATTACTTTAAAAGTGATGGAGGGACAAACAGAGATAGCGAGAGAGAAATAGAGGTTGACAGATGAATGGAAAGATAGCCCTGACAAACTGCAGGCGGCTCTAGCATTCCTCTCAGGCCTGTTGAGAAAGTAGCTGTGGGTTCAGAGTCCTTGACATGTTCTGCCTGCCAGCTGAAATCCACTAACACACAGACGGACTGACGGCTCTCTGTGTCCTGGCACGGCCAGACACATTCCTCACAGCCCAACACTGATAAGACTGAAGACAAAACATCGAATGTACTTGTAACCAGTGTTGGAGAAGCTACTGTGAAACTCAAGATTCAAACTACCCTTGAAAATACAGTATTGACAGTATTAAACCTACCCAACTCTTGACTGAGATTTTTTCATCTAATATCAACAAAAGGTGTTTTCTTTCAGTGATGCAAAGCTTAATTTTCAGCATAATTCCTCTAGTATTCAGTGTCACATGACACGACCTTTCTGAAGCCATCCTAATTTGCTGATTTACTGCTTAGAAATATATCATAGTATTACCAAAGCTGAAAACCTATTGATATTGATATCAAACATTCTTTGATTAAAAAGCTGATTTTAATGCATAAAAGTATTATTTCTTTGCTAGCTTAAAAGCATCACTTTGGTCGTTTTATATTTACCCAAATGGGAACGTTTCGCCTCACGCTACAGCAGTGGTTCTCAACCAAGGAGCTGGGGATTATTTTATTTGACTTCACCATGACTTAAGATTTGAGTACGTTTAATGACTTTTCCAGAACACACCCAAAAAAAAATGGTTTCCCAGGTTTTCCATTACAAAGGAAAACCTGAAACATCACTGACCATTATATTCAAACTTGAATCTAAATACACAACTAGAAAAACAAGAACACGCTCTTATTTATATTACGACGCCAAAAGCATTTAGCATATTCATTTACTATTTACTAAACACAGACCAGTGAATCATTTTTCGGTAGTTGGAAAAGCTTATTACTAGACAACTTAGCCATTTTTTCAAACGGCTGCTACAAAACTACTGGAAAATATAGTTGGTCAGCATTTTCAATCAGCAGCCGTTTGTAACAAACACTTGATAAAAGTGTTCCGAAACCTTGCTTCTCAAAAGCACAGCAGGTTGTGATATGTGATTCATATCCTGAAGGTACAAGCCACATTTTCCCTGTTATCATTTCCATAATATCCCGGAATACTGATTCATCTAGTTCTTCTGCTGAACTCCCCTGACCCTGGTTAAGCTCTGTTTCGGGTTCAAAGCGCTCAATATTTATAGCAGACGAGATGAATGGCTGTCTGTGTTCTTGCCCTGACCTGACTGATTCCAGCAAAGTAAACCCTGCTGATGAAAAAAATCCCATTAGTTTCACATACTCTAGCGTGGTTCACTATGGGGCTGCAAACCACAGACTCTGCTGACCTTTTCCACGGGCCTATAGCGCCACCAAGTGACCACTGTGTGGCTCAGAGATATAGGAAGAGAGAACTGATCCAGAACAAGACAGATGTATCCAGGCACACAAACTAACCTTTCTGCAGCGTGGGTTTGGGCAACTGAACAGAGAAATGTCTTTATCCAACAGTGCTGGGAAGTTACAAAATGGACACCTTGAAAAGAAAGTGAGGAAAAATAGAGTTGTTAGGATTAATGATGAGGAATCATTTCAATTTCAAGTTTGCACAAATCGCATGGTTTTCAAGAAGTTTAAATGTGAAGCACTATATGGACTTTCCTAGCTACATTTAACTTTCCTTGTCTGGACATATGTCAAAATCTCTCTTACTATGTTCCACAGATGAAGAAAAGTCATACAGCTGTCTATCAGCACGTTTATCTCACCTGACCAGTTCATCGGCACAGGTGGCTGCTACCGCCTCCTCTGCCTGTCTCTCATAATATTTGCACAGAATGTTTTCAGGCAAAACCTTCTCCAGCTCACTAGTAGGGAATGAACAGGTGCAGTTCCCATCCATACAACTCAACTCCGACTGCAAACAAACAACACAAAGAGCCCTTTTTAATTAATCTGAAACAAAAATACACAGCAACTGTACAATTTAATGAGTGCTTGCATTGAGAACCTACGCTGCCGTTAAAAGGCTTGGAGTCAGTAAGATGCCTTTTTTTTTTTTTAAATGATGCACTAAGCTGATCAAAAGTGACAGTAAAGACATTTAGATTGCTACAAAAAGAGCCAGAGCTTATTTTTTGTGCAATAATCAAGGTGAATATAAACAGTATATCTTTTGTTTATGATTATTAGGATGAAAATGAAACTCAGATGGGAGATAAATTGGGAAGCACCTAAAAAACAAAGGGCAAAGTGAAACCAAAATATATGGACATTTTTAAAACATGAGGCCAAATCATGAACATTGTGACATAATACTGGTCATGACCACACGCACAGTTTCCAGTAATGCAATCCAATAGACATAAAGGTAACCTTAGAGACAGTCTGAACAGATGACTTACCCGTCCTGAGCCAAACACTGCCTCCTGGGCGTATTTCACCAGACACTCCTTGCAGAACAAATGGCCATCTGTGCACTGGGTCATCTCCTCAAAGGCAAACTCCCCACAGCAGCAGCCACACTCAATCAACTGCCCATCCTGAGAGCACAAGTCAAACATGTCACATGCTTCCCACACAAAGTTCAGTATTATAATCTAGCACACATCACAAGGCTGAGCGAGGTCCTTCTGATCTGATTTTTAGAGCTTTTGTTATACAACAAAACTAAGAAAGAAACTAAATAACTTTTAAAAAATCTTTTATGATGTGGACTGAAGTGTCTCTTCACACCCACCTTTTGATACTGCTCCTCATTCACTTGCAAAGCCAACAGGAAATCTTCATGCTGAAAGTGGGAGAAAACACCTCATCATTTTTCGTGTCAGCTCATGTCACCACAACCCTATTTCTTTGGGTTATTTCAAGAGGAACCATTAGAAATAAATTGAAGAAGTGAGCCACGTAAAGTACCTCAGCCATTTCCTTGGCTTTCTGCTTGTAGAACTGCAGCTCATTCACGAGCGACGGCTCCAGTGTGGCCTCGTTACCGCGGCTCCATCTGCGGTTCTTCTCCAGAAAGTACATCTTTCTCTCCAGTTTAAAAGAACCTGAGATAAACAAGATACAATGAATGTTTCACTGCTTACCCGGGTTTATCTCGCAAAAAAAACCCAAAGACATGTGTACTCACCCTGCTCAAACTTGAAGTCTATGAACGCGCGCTCATTTGGCTCTCTCCTTCTCTTCTTCTTTCCTGAGGGGTCAGTGGAGTTCTCTTGCCACTTCTTGAGGGCTTCGAATAAGGCCTTGAAAGGTTACCAGAAAGTTTAAAGCCTCATAAATGACTAGAGGTCACACGATATGAGAGTCATTAACGCAGTTGCTCTGTGAAATTTTTCAGGTTATAAAAAAACAATCTGAATGTGACCAAATGAACATATCCACAGCTATTCTGCCAACTAACTCTAAACAACTGCTTTTCAAACAGCCTCTATTGACCCTTTTAACAAGACTGTGATGACGCGTTTAATGGTCATCATCAGCATCGTACATCCTGAAAAGCTTGTTTCTGATTTTTCAAAATGATGTAGATTTATAACACTATTCTTTGTAGTATATTACCTTTGCATCAAGTCACAACAAAATAGGCAACGCTAATGTGAGGATGTTTCTAAGGCAGCCTCTTTGGGAAGGATGGTAAAACCGACATTGTTCTGACTGCTCTCTCTCAATTGTTTTCTTTTATTAAAAGTCATGAAAACACTATCCTACAGTTTTTAATTTGCTATTTGAGCAAATGGGAATGCCAAAAAATATATATATTTGTGGTACTCTCTCATTCACTGTTAACACAACTATGACGACTTCCGCTGCGGAGAATCCCGGAAGTGTGAAGATGGTCTATTACGGCAACACGTAAATGCACAGCAGCTTGGCCAACTTAGTCTCCCGGCCAACTGGAACGTATTTTACGAGGTGGATAATTCATGCGAATTCGTGTGATCTCACTCGTGTGATTTTGCACAATTTGTTTAAAACCCCAGCGATAGGTAGTTGGCAACCTGTGAAATACGTCCAAGTGAAGTACAAATTAGCCACCTCATGAAATATGTATGAATGGCTGAGAAGCTATAGTACATCAGTTTTGGTTTGCTGGCAAGTTACAAACCTCTGCCCACACAGAGGTCACTGCCAAACCCAGGAGGCAGTGCTATTGATCAACTAAATTAAACTGGACACAAAATTTCCCGGCCACTTGAAGTTCATCAAGCCAGGGCTGTGTCGTTACATTTAAATGTAGCACACAAAAATGTATGACGAATATTAATCATAATCGTCAAAGCCCTAAAACAGACAATCAATCAACATAAACGCAGTCACTTCTTAAACAAATTAAACACCAGCAAAACTTTCTACAACAAGTGTGACAGCGCTAGTTGAAATCAGAGCAATATTTTGATCATTTACAATTTTCCTCACAATCCATACAATGAAAACAGAGAATATGTTTCACCTTTCGGGTGATTGCATAGTGTCCTTTGAGGCAATTCAGGGCCCATTTGATATCCTGACAGCTCAACATTCTGAAGTCACCCATCAGCATGTCTGCAGCTTGAATGACAACCTCTGGGCCAACAGTCTTTAGTTTGGAATAATCAAAATAATTTTCACTTTCCTGCATAACAGAGAAAAGTAAGTTATATTTAATACATTCATAGTAACAACACCACACATAAACTACAGATCTGATAAATATACTGTGCAGACCTGCGTCTCAGTATCATTCGTCTCGAGGAGAACACTGCTTTGTGTCAACACTGAGTTTGCTTTCTTCGGATAATCAGGGTTTTCCAACAACAGATTGCATATTCTAAGATAAAGGACCCAAACAATGTCTCACAAAGCAATAAATCAACGTCAACAAAATAGGCATGATCAAGAAATGAGCAGAAAAAGGTTTGCGCTTACACATTTAAATCTTTCAGGTCACCTCTCTCTATCAATTCTGCTACATATGCGTCCTGCACATCGGGGAAAAGGTCCATCTGAAAATGTCAAAACACATTCAAATAAATCCCACCTTTAAAAATACAATATTTCACACTCAGATGCTTAGGGTTAGTTCACCCCAAAATGAAAAATGTGTCACTATTTACTCGCCCTCATGTTGTTTTAAACCCATTTTGGAATGAGCTAACCCTTTAACGTGAGGAGCTTAACAGAATACTCACCACCCCCTTCACCAGCATATCAAGGGACGTCCGGTCAGGCGTCTGCTGTATGACGGGTTCTCTGGGCGCTGATGGTCCAGGCCTCTCATTGTCAGCCAGTGCAGGGAGACGTGCAGGAGAGAGAGGGGCCGCTGGCCGCTCGTCCTGCCTGACCTCTACTAGCACAGTCTCCTGTGGCGTCCAAGGCCTTTTTGTGGTCCTTTCACTTCTCGGCCAGACAACCACTTCAATTTTGTTGCCCAAGTCTGACCGACCTGATTCAGTGGCGGGTGGAGCTGAGAAAACTGAATTGGCCTGATTCACTGAGTGTGCACTGGCTGAAGGGTCCTTAGGAAGGGGCAGTGAGTCCTTAACAGGCATTGGAGGTCTGTGCAAGGCATTTTCTCTAGACGTCGAGGGTACAGCATTCTGGTCCGTGGTTAAGACACCTATGGCTTGGTTTCCTAATGTAGGATGTATGGGGACTACAGGAGGATGATGAGCGTGTGCGCTGGTAGGATGTCTGTTGGATCCAGATGCCTGGCTTGGGAAGGTGCTCGCACCCCACTTGGCAGCAGGTCGGATCAGCTCTCGATGAGGTGAGGGCTGTGGCTGCCAGATGGGAAGAGAGTGCTTGATTAATTTTTGAACAGGAACTGCTCATCACATTTCAGTACAGTAATTACACATCAATTTTCTGGAAATCACATATTCAAGCACGGAGCAAATGATCATTTCTCTCTATCCAATTTCTCAGTAGTTGTCACTTTCCTTGAGAAAAAAAAAGAAAAGATTACAGCCCTCCAAAAAAACACTGCTGCTAAAAAGTCTTTAGACATTTAAGGAACAATTAAAAATCATTAGACAGCGGACGTTGCAACATATTAAATGATTCCATGGTTCCACCAAAAATAAGTGAAGTGACTTGTGGCCAGGTACCCATACTTGGATTTGTCCTCTGCATTTAACCCATCGAATTGCACATACATACTGTGGACACACACCAGGAGTGGTGGGCAGCCAATGCTGCGGCGCCCAGGGGGCAGTTGGGGGATTGGTGCCTTGCTTAAGGGTCTCTCATCAGTCATGGCATTGAAGGTGGCGAAAGCGCTGGATAATCACTCTCCCCACCAACAATCTCTGCCGGACCTGGGACTCGAACCCGCAACCTTTGGGTTACAAGTCCAACTCCCCATCCATTAGGCCACGACTGCCCCAAATAAATGTAATTTATATAATTTAATAATTAGGGCAATGCAAGGACATCCAGCCATACTGCAAAAAAGAACCATTCACGACAATGGGTCTGATTTTGCTTCAGGCTTGTGACCCCCTTTAGTGGTTCTGAACTGAGAAAATTCCTTGATCTTCTGACAGAATCTGTAAGTTTCAGAACTCAAAGTCTTCTCATTTGTCTAAAAACAGTCTATATTGAAGCCAATTTGGCAAAACAACAGCCTGTACTCTATCCTGTAATAATGTGGATAAACCCCACCTCCACAGAAGATGATCAACGGCTGCTTCCATTGTTAAGCCCCACCAACCGATAAGCGCATATGGTAGGTCAATGACAAAAGCAGCAAATGCATGGCCTACAAAACCAAACTAAAAATGTAATTTGATTAACTTTATTTTGAATGGACTTCCATACCACATCAGCAAGAACTTGGTCATTTGTGTACTTCATTTTACAGGTTTGCTTACAAACAAAAGCACAATACGTGGGATTTTCAGAAAGCTTTAAATTAAAAGATGATGCTGTAAAGCCTACTGCATCGGCTCTGACAGTAATGTCACAACACAAGGGTGAGTAAAGGTTTTTATTACGCAATCACTATTGCTATTGTTATTACAGATCTTTTGATATGTACTCAGTATTTACTCTAAATCACATCAATGTCCATCGATAAAGGAGATAGCCTGTTAAACATACACAACTATTAGCCAACCACAGCAGTGGGCATTTACACCTGTACTGAGTCTACAATCTGCCACACCTATTCAAACATAGTGTTCAGATGAGGGGGTCAAAACAGGACAGAAAATAGCCTATTACCTCTAAATTAGGTTTTTATGTAAGAATCTTGATAATATTAAAAGTAGTCCTCAGAGAACAGTACAAATTAATTTTTAAAAAGGCAGTTCATGACTCCTTTAATATTTTGTGTTACTATATCATATTACAATACCACTCTCAAAATAAGGATAAATGGCAATATGTGGAATAGGCAAAAATATCCGCAATATACAGCGCCAAGTTTTTTTATGACACTTGAATTAGAAAGCAGGCTAGAGAAAATGCAAAATGCAGAGGGGTGGGGGGGGTCGTCTAAGCACACTGGTTTGTGGATGTGCGGACATGAGGTTCATGTAGAAGAGGTGTGTCTTCTTCAGTTGTTTTTCAGAGATGTGATGTCTCACCAAATTCAAATCAAGTTCAAACTAAATAGGAATAACAACAGTGCAAAGTACCCATGCCAAATGCAGATGCAATCTTTACATGTTTCTGAACAACTCTAATGCAATATTATTATACTGTTACTAGGGGTGTAACGATACGTCGTATCGCATTGAACCGTTCGGTACGAGGCTTTCGGTTCGGTACGCATACGAACCGAAAGATTCAGAGAAAAGAAAAAGAAAGAGAATAAACTGTGTGAAATATAATGTTTTCAGTGCTACGACGGGACAGGGAACCCGCGTCTGCTCCTCCCACCCCAAACAGACGAGAACCAGAAACACACCCAAATTACAAACTATCACCCGCGGCATTCAGGTAACGTTGGGCATGTTTAACCAGAGCTGCATCTTTCTGCTCTAACACACTTAAATAATGTTTTTTATTAGTATTAACGATACTTTAGCATTAAATGTAACATAAGGATACGTTCACGAAGCGTCTAAAAATGAGTGGAAAATGCGAGGCGCGTCGCTTCCTCCACCAATTTCAAAGCGCTTCGCGCGTCTGTAGCGTCTGCTGTTACTAGGCAACCATTTCTGCTTTGGATTTTAAACTGCGCGGCACTTAGTGTTGTCAAAAGACCCGGTACTTCGGTACCAAGACGGTACTACTGATTAGGCGGCTCTGGATCTGCTCGTTGAAAAGAAAGGAGGAAAAAGCCACGTGTGGAAGTATTTTGTTTTAGAGGCTGACAAGCGCAACATCATTGATCACCAAAAACCCATCTGCAAGCGGTGACATCGAAGTTTTATGTCAAAAGGAGGAAATACATCGAACCATATAAAACACCTCAAACATTGCTTAGTTAATCGTTACTGTGCGTTCACACCGCCGCCAGCGAGAGCGTACCAACGACGCTGTACAGAGATTTTTGGACACTCTTGACGCTCTGACGTAGCTTGAATACTTGGTGCGGTTCGTCTGGGCAGGTGTGAATGTAACAATCGCACCCGAGTGCGCACCAAAAGCGGACCAAAAAAGCGTACCGAGACCTCCTTG
>JAUMHQ010000052.1:2054559-2075613 GCA_032361165.1 Enteromius paludinosus | reverse complement strand
TGCATTGAAAAAGGCAGACACTGCTATTTTTTTGAACAGCCCAATATAATTTTTTCCGTCATTTTCTGTAAAGTGATCAAAATATTGATCGTTTTTCTTCATGTTTTGAATAAATGGAAATAAAAATATTATAAGAATTCTGAGCTGTACTCACGTTTTAAAAAACACTGCTATTATTTTGAACACAACTGTATATATTTCGATAAATATTATTTCTGTGCTGGTATTTTCAGCATCATTACGCCAGTTTTCAGTGTCACATGACCCTTCAAAAATCATTCTGACAAGATGATTGGCTTAAAATATCTTCATATCAACGTTGAAAACAGTCCTTTGTTTCAACAGTAGACAGTAGACTGTATTACATGTAACACATGATACTGAAGATTCAGATCTTACCATGTGTGGGCTTTGGGCAGGTTGTCTGTGTTGGCATCAATTAAATGAATAGTGAAGAGTCTTGGTCCTGCAGAACCTGTAGAACCTTACAAAGATACATTCTAGTTATCACTGTTCTCCAAATCATCACACTCAACAGAAGTGAGCATGAACACAACCCACTTTAAAAAAGACAACAGGAAATCAAACTAACAGCTTCTTTTGCTTTCATACTGTTAATAGCGAATCAGAATATTTAGCAAGATGTAATTGTAATTTTTGGTGAAACATCGTAGGTTACCTCTTTTTCAGTCAAAATAGATAAAGAAAAATCAAATAACCAAAAAATGATTTCATAATGCACATGTACATTTGTTTTGCTTCAGAATAACATGCACTAACTTTGGGGACAGTTGAAACGTTCTAGGAACTTTTCACTAGGATTAAGGCTAATACGAACTAAATGGAGTCAGATTAGGAAGCTTAACATCAACAGGTGCAATCTGTTATCGATCAGGTGTATATGGCTTATCCATTAGCCACCTTGCAGTGCTTTGAAGCCTTGTAGAGGGACGCGTGTGGAGCCTGTGACGAACTGTAGCAATCTGCCTCTCCTCTCCTCGTCGAACGATTCAACCGCCTGCCAGAACCACTTCACAATGTTACTGTCAGCCACGCAATGCTTCAGTCGTGTGTTGGCCTTCCAGTCGTTCAGATCAATCTTGCCCAAACCTCCGATGATCAGCTACAACGCAGAGAGAAACAAAAATGGTTTTTGACCTCTTTACCACATTTACCGGTAGTAAGCTAAATAAACAATTACGAAGAGGGGGCTATTAGCTATCATTCCTAATAGCTTCTATAAGTGCAACAAGAGAAAAAAAAAATTATTTAGCTGTTAAAAAAAAAATAGTAGTAATATTTGGCAGAAATGTCATATTTAGTGACTCTTTTCCATTATATAACAAAACTTCTGACACAAGCCAAGCAGTCTCTTCATCAGCCTATCCATTCAGTGTGTCTGAATTACCTCAAGTTCCTTGTTGTCAAAAGGCTTGAGCAGATGCTGTGGTATGAGTTCATTGAAGCCCTTCTGCAGGGCGAGGAATTGGGCCTCAATGCCTCGCATGAATCTCCAGTTGACATACAGCCTAACAGAGACACAATCCATCATTAGAGAGCTGCAGTGGAACAGAGAACACTGAGAGGCTTCTGCACGCCACAGTACTCCATTAACAACCTCTGAATTATTTCTTTTTGGCAATGGATCGCGCACAATAAAGACTCCCATAAAAATTGACATTCCACTCGCATTCTTGAGGGGTAGCTTATATATCCAGGGTTCACTCAATCAAATTGACAGTGGAAAATTCAGCGAGGTTTCTAAACCTCTGCCAAGCCCAACTAGCCGTGTGACTGCTGCCCTCTGCTGGAGGACTTTCTCTGCGAGCGTGATCATGGATTTGCTGTGTCTGGTCACATCTTCATACCTCACATATTCTTTCTTGTTCTCCTCTGTGACCGGGATGTTCTTGCCGTTTGGCTTCAGCTCATGTTGGAGGAATTTGCCAAAAGCATTATGTTCTACGCAGAAGGTGTGGTCCAAAACCGACGTGATGTCATTCTCACTATAAAAAAAAAAAAAAAAAGGAAAACATAGCAAAGGTGTTGCTTATATTCAACAGGCTACCCACTAACAACAGTGAACCCAAAATACACCTGGGGCCTGTTTTATAAAACAAGTTTACCAAATAAGCCAGGCTTATTGCAGTTAGTCTGACTTATTTTGAACCAAATCAACCGGCTATAAGTCACACTAACTGAAATAAACATGACATATTTGGTGGACAGTCCATTTTGTTTAGTTTTTTTCAATTTGCATACATTAAAAGCTGCATAGGAAACACTACCATAATGTTTAAATGTATTTATCACAGACAAAAATTGTACTGAAGTATGAATTTCTCAACAGAAATAATTAAATCAAATTAATATTAAATAATAAAAATATAGATTCTAAACTCATAATTTGGATGGGTTTATGGTTATATTTTATTATTATTAAAAGGTGAAAAATCCTATTAACAAACTGGTGTATCCTTTAACTGGTGCTGTAGATATTTTAATTGTTGTTTTGTCATTTTATTGTTCAAATACTGAGAAGGGGGTTGCTAATTTTTGAAGTTTCATTTTAGCAATAAATGCGTCACATTTTTTGTCTTTTGCTCAAATTTGGGACAAGCACAACTGTGGTATAGAAATATAAGCACACTCCTATTTTTCTTTTCTATAAACTGATCTGGACATTTCTTATAAAATTCACTCACAGTATCCAGACGAGGCTCTTGTGCAGCTCTGGGTCCACAGTCTCAAGGTCACAAAGCTGGATGGGCTTCCCCAGGAGCTGCTTGTAAAAGGGCAAGGTGAATCCTCCATTGATGTAGTGCCCGTGGAAAACAGCCAGACCCATTATCCGCCCAACAAAGTGGAAGTAAGACAAGTGGTCCTAAAAAAACCAACAAAAAAAACAGCAGAGGGCGTAAGAGGAAGTTTAATGAAACACTGCAGCAGCGGAGAACCGCTTGGTGAACCTTTTAAAACACACGTGACAACCATATGTTGTGAGGTACGAGAAGCACAGCCTATGCTAAACTTCTTCACATACTGATTTACTGGGTCTTGTTTAGATAAGAAATCCCAAGCACAGGTCGCTGCATGACTTACAGGGTTGATGGATGAGTCTGGGTTGATCTGTAGTGTGTAGATGTTATCGGTGGAGTACTGAAACAGGCCGTAGTATGGATTCAGCATCTCATGGCAGAGCAGATACAACCATTCCCTGGAACAGGACAGGAATTCAGATAGAGCTCATATCTGAGCCTTGCTGGCTGCGGTTCAGTCTAAACTCTGTGCTCAACAGGGGAACCCCTGCAGTATCATGAACACGATACCCTGCATGCTGATAAGCCTGGCTGAGACTCAGCCTAAACTGTTGAAATTATAAAGTCAAGTCTGGCGTATGAACAGAGATGGGGGAATAATGAGGCACAGGGGAAATTAATTAATGAGAACCTTTCGCATGGAACAGATTCATATGCTACCTAGCAACTCCACCGTAATCCAGCCCCTCCTCTCCTCTGAACTTCACCATCAACCGCTTCTTCAGGTCTTTGGGTCTCATCTTCATGATCTGTCTGTAAGACTCCTATTGCATAGAAATGAGACACATTTATTTACATAAACATTAAACCAGTTATAAATCAACTTTAATCAAAAGTTTTAACACCATGTTAGGTTATATTGGATGACAACATTAAAAATATAATTTCAATATCATTCATAATATCAAAATATCTTTTCATGTATTTTCTGAACTAAAACGTCTTAAAACTAGCTTAAAATATGTAAATTATGGCTATTATCACTCAAAAAAAAAAATCAAAGCAAGGTTTCAAATAGCACTGTCATTCAAAAGTTTGGGGTCAAAATGATATTATTAAAGAAATTAATACTTTTTCAAAAAAAGGGACATAAAAATGAATAAAAGTGGCAGTAAAGACAAGTAATGAAATGTATAATGTGATAAAAACTTAATACATTTCAAATTAATGTAGCTTTTTTTGATCTTTCTATTAATATAAAAAAGGATAAAACTGTACCACAGTTTCTGCAAAAACATTAGGAAGCACAAGTGTTTTAACATTGATAAGAAATGTATTATTAAACTAGATTATCCGAATAGTATAAGCAAGAATCCTGTGAAATTAGGAGTTTGAGGCAAAAGATGTTAACGGTTTGTTGAGTGTGACTGGACAGAGTTATAATGCTACTAATAATTATTGTATTTTGATTTAATAAATGTAGCCTTGGCCAAAATAAGAGACTTTTCTTTGGAATAAGGGTGGAGTCATGCACATTAAAAGTAGAAAATAAAACAAATAATAGACTTGCTCTCCTAAAATGGTCTCAGTGTCATATTGCTGCGACCAAAACTGCAGCATTAATTCAGATACTAACAATGGCATCCTAGTGTCGGAAACCAAAAAGCAAGCAAGCAGTGTGCAAACCTAATCGAGATGCATCCCTAGTCACTTCCAGTGACAAAAACAGTACCACAGTGCTGTTAGAGCTAAATTATGCATGCACTACATGACTGGCATTATTCAGCTGCGAGACTGCGAGTACCTCAAAGATCTCTTCACGGGACACTTCTATGCGGCAGTGGCCGGCCTGAGGCTGCTGCAGGGAGAGCTCATGGCGGAGAACTTTGAGTTTCTGGACCAAATCTCTCTCGTAGCGCACCGGTATCTCGCCATCACCTTCCTCCATACCAACCTCCATCTGTACGGGTAGAGCCTGGCTCGACTCCTTCACCTGAGAGTGTTGGCTGCTCATCACATGCGAAACACACACAAATGTCACGTATGTATCAATACATCTACACACCGATAGCATTATATCAAGCCCTGGACCGTGAGATTTTCATGCATCATTTGGGTTACACTCCCACCAGGGACGATTAGGAATTAAATAAATGTTGAGAATTAATTTAATAAACCCTTACAAGAGCAAGCAATTATCATTACTAGCAACTTTAATTACACAGGGATGATTTATTCATTGTGGTGAATAATTAACAGGATAATTTAAGAGCTGGGATGAGTAATCAGATGTTATGAGCAGAGCTGATGTGGAAGATGTTTTACCTCATGATGTGGTGTAACCTGGGGTCGGTGAATTGCGTGGTTCTATTATTGTGGTCGACAAAATAAATTCGTCCTGACACAGTGCTCCTGATCTCCCAGCCGGGCGGCAGAGGGCCCAGCTCCTCACAACTCACGCTGTTCAAATCCCTGAAGGAGCAAGGGCACCCATCACACCTGGCGCTCAACACATATAATGGAGCCCCAAAACTCTGTTTCTTTATGCCCTTGCAGGGTGGGAAATTAACTTTTTACCAGCCACAATGGCAGGTGAATAGCCTATTATAATAGACAGCCAGATTTTACCAACCATTTATATTTTTGTTATTTTCAACCGTGTGGGTAAGATTTAAAAAAAAAATCTCTTATGCTTGATATCACGAATATTGTGTAGCCTATATTTATTATGTACATATAAATACATATACATATATATATATATATATATATATATATGAAAATATTTACATGTATTTACATGTCTATTTATACTAATGCATGTCTGCATTATATATATATTTTTTTTTTTATTTAATTCATGCATGCATATATTATGCAAACGAAAAATTATTTTGAATACGATTAAATCATTCGACAGCACAAATTTTTTTTTTAATGGAATTTGAAGCTGAATTTTTAGCTGCCCTTACTCCAGTGTCACATGATCCTTTGCTAATCATTAAGAAACATCTCTTACTATTATCAATGTGCTGATTAATATTTCATGGAAACATACTTTTTCCAGGATTCTTTAAAAAGTTCTGAATAACATCATTTGTTTGAAATAGAAATCTTTTGCAGCATAAATTATGGTTACTCGTGATCAATTAATTAACGATGAATAGAAGTATAAATGCATAAATTAAGTAAAAAAAAAAAATGCATTATCTCCATGCAAGCACAGCTATTATTTGTTTCCCCAAATAGGAAAAAAGGTGCCCAGGAGCAATACAAAGACAGCCATCAAGTGGAACGACTTGCCTTAAAGAGATGTTGGCGAAACTGAAGATGAAAACAAATAGTGAACTTCAAAACATGCTCACATGTGTGTGTTGAATATACAAGCATGTTATTTGACCAACTGAAGAGGTCACATGCAATAGTGACTGTTAACAAAAAACCTGCCACTGCACAAAAAAGCGTCTACATTTAGCTGGTGGCATGTGTTGATTTCCCACCCTGCTCTCCTCACTATCAGGCTTCTCTTCACGTCCCTTTCCTCACGCTTCTGAGATCATTATTCTTATGATGACGAGCAAATTATAAAGCTTCACAATGTCAACAGTAGCAGCTATTAAGTGAGATTGCTGATTATCATGTTAGCTGATTGTGGACATTAAAGAGCTACGATTAGAGTGATATCACAAAAGCAGCGAGGAGCAATCAAACAGGGGCAATCGTTATTTCAGCAAAGGCGGGTGGTGATTAAACCTACCGGGGTATTCTGGGATCGTGCCAGGTGCTCACGCCAGTCTGTGTGTGCAGAAAATAGACTTGGCCCTGCACGGTGGTCCTTTGCTCTGCGTTAGAAAAGAGAACAGACACGTCAAGAGTGAATGAGCCACAGCTAACTAGTTTACACGTAACCTGAACGAGCGCCAGGCCAGCTTCTCAGACGGCACACAGCTAGTGTGGCATGTCTAGTCAGAGATTTAATTACACTGGTGCCATCCACCGGTCACGGCAGAGGACTCGACCACAACCCCAACAGGGTCAGGCACGGTTACACTCCAATGAGGGGCTTTACCACAACCAATCCACCTGTGTAATTTGGGCCGCAGCGCCAGACTCAATAGACTCCTTTCAGAGCTCAGTCTCTCCAGTTCAATGCACTTCAGTAGCCTCTTACCCTGATCGCTAAGCTGTATTAGTCTCGATGGACTCCAGCAGTATTGTGGGTAAGAGATCAGGTATACGCACTGGGGATGTGCCAAACGACATAGTTTTATGGTTAAATATTTACATAAACCTGTTATTGCACACAACTGACAAGCCCTCGGAAAAGAACAGTGACCTGCAGATTATACATAATGACAGGAAAATTGCTCACACTGGGCAATTTGAAGTGTACTTGTTATAAAAGCACGCTCTGCTGGCAGTACCAGTGCTGTTTTAAAGCACCGGCACAAAATAATAAGCTAAAACAATCAGATCGAGTAAGCTTCGTTAATCGCCCATCCTGACCTATTTCGAACGCCCTCAATCTTACCGTAGCCCTCAGGGAGGTCGGGGGACTGGTGTCCGTGTGGTCTGTTTTGGGGGGTGTGTGCATGCCCTCGGGAATCTTGGTTTCGGACGCGTTGTGCTTGGAGCCGTTGCTCCTGATTGGGCGACTCCAGAGCACGGCAGTTGCCCCCGCCAGCGGCTCCTGTAGGGTCTGTGTATGGCATGGGCTCCTCCATGAAGCAGCTGAGAGGCCGCCCGGGCCCCGAGTCTTCAAAGACAGGCCTGAAACACACGTACAACGAACAGAGCAGATGTTATAACACACACAGCCACACAAAAAACATTTCACTGGGTCTTGGTTTTGATGATCAAAACCGTGATGAACTGTGAAACCAAGAGGTCTTTAGGTAGCTCAGATGAAGCGATTTATCATCTAGGATAAAAAGTTGACTCACCCTTCATTCTCTACCAGACCTCTACAGTCGACCACAGGCCCTCCACTGCCAATTCTGTCTCTGGTCTGCAGACTCACTATAAAAACAAAAATGAAAAAGGCAAAAGAAAAAGACATTTAGATTAAAGGCATCTCATTTAGTCAAACACTGATTCAGCGATTTTAAATTCCATTCGTTTGATAGCAGACATCTGAATTCAGACACTTCAATGAAACACACAAGGAAATTACAAACTAAAAACAAACAATGCTTTTCTCAGAACTAACTTCACTTGAACGAGCCAAATTCCATCTTTCATGTTTTGAATGAAAAAACTGCACTTATTTGATCTTTCTTTAAAAAAAAAACACTCAATTTTTGTTATCTAGTAGTGAAAGTGCATACTTAAAGGGTTTTGCTGAATTGGCTGAATACATACTGGTCTCTGACAAATTCTACTTGGAGCATTTAATACATACCAACGATTTGTCCACGGACAGCATCACTGTCTGACGGGTTCAACTTGCATAAGTCTAAACGCTGGTCTGATGGTGAGACAGATAAATGACAAGATGTAATCAAACCAAGCCATCAAACTTTTATAGACTACAGATACACAGTTTAACAGAAATTTTATGAAGACATGTAACGACTGTGATATTGCACAATGAAGAGGCTATAAAAGTATCACACTCACAGCCTGTGTCTTTTAGTCTGCTGATGGCGTTGGACAGGAGCCGCACACAGCCTAAGAAACCCGCACCCTGCTTCTTATGGATCTTCTTGTGGTTCCATACGCTAATGGTGATGGAGTCTGTCTTCCCAATATACCTGCGGAAAGACTCTCTTTAGACATTTCCTCCATTCCTCTAAATGACAGAAACTGCACAACATCATGAAAATCGCTGCGAAGAACATGCCGCAAGTAACTTGATAGAGGAATTTGCTTACAGGTCGTAATGCTGATTCCACTTGGGGTCCAATGTGCTTTTGACCGTGTCTGTAGAGTGGCATTGACCCGAGCCATCCACCACCACTTTGGCGAAAGGATCAGGCAACCCTGCAGCAGAACGACAGTGTAGCAGGAAGACAAATAAACAACAAGAGAACAAACTCGGCTGTCACACACTGTCCTCACACTGCCCTTCGGAAAAAAATAAAAATCTGGACAGCTAAGCAGCTTCCACAATGACAGCTGCAAAAATTTAGATAGACTGCAAATATTTGGTTGGCTTTACCGATCCCCAGAACAAAAATAGTGACCATCGAGCTACTGATTTTCAGTTGCCAAATTACAGAAGTCTCCGAAAGTCATTTTACATCGACTTATTACATGCACTAGGGTGTGTTACTCGTTTTTTCACCTTGATTCTGTCAAACTAGGGAACCTCACTGTACTTGTGCCACATAAATATCTCTGGATTTAGGGCTGGGCAATACATTGCAGTCTGGAGTCCTGTATTTTGTTGTTTAGTCATAGACTTGGCAAGACTTTTTGCCCAGCGTTATTGAAAGGACAGTCTCATGCTCTGTGGACCGTTTATTTGGCGGCATGAAGCTATGAAGAGCATTTCCACTGAAAGCATTTGAGTGAGTGGAAAAACGACTACTGAAAAATACATGCTGCATCTGTTGTGGAGCATTCATACTAATAATTGAATGTATGATTATCAGACAACTGGTCTTGTTCGGCCTGTCTTCGTCATACATTCTCATGTGGACTTTTGTTATACGAGAGGCATAATGGACATGGCACAGAAACAAGATCTATGAATGACGCACGCCAGGCATTTAAATAATATGTGGGACACACACTGACGAGGCCAGTGGGGCAAACAAGCCTGTCAGTCAGAGCAGCTGGGATGGAGAGCTTAGGCTGCAGAACAGTGGAGTGTGCTCACTCAATGCTGTAGTGGGTGGAATCAGATGAGGAGCCACTGAATGAGGATGTGAATTCCCCCAGTGATAAAAGCAGCCAGTGGGCGGCTCACAACAACTCGGAGGAGAGAGGCATTAATGTTCTAGAATCACAAATGGTTCACACAGCCGTTTCTGAGGGGCTCGATTAACAGTTTACCCAAAAGGGATATTTCAAACATTGAAACAGAAAAGGATATCCTTGCAACTCTTTTCAACGTAAAAGTAAATGAGGAGTGTTGTCAAACTCCAAAATACAAGAATTTTTGAGACTTTTACTTTGTCAAAGTTATTAGACTGATCCAAAGATGCTGATTTTTTTTGCCCATTCTTGAGGTTTGAGTGCTCGATTTATTGTAATAACATGGAAAGGAGCAACAATCACATTCAGTTTTTTTTTTTTTTGGAATGGGCCAGTAAATGGCAACGTTTACATTTTGGGGTGAATTTTATGGTACACAAAGGATTGTGAAAAGAGGTGAAATGAGGTGTACTTACGAAAGAAGTCTTTCTTTGCCAGATTCTTGGCACATAATACTGAAAGAGAAAGAAAAAATAAATCATTATCAGCCCAAATCATTCAATAAAATCAACAGATGTGCCTCTTATGAACATAGAGGGGGAAAGATTTAAAGTCTGATGCATTTAAAAGCTTTGCTGCGGCTGTGAGCGTGACTGAAAAGAGCATTTATCTGCAGAGACAGCTTTAAAGACAGAGCTGGGAATCACTCCACTAACTAACTGACATGATCAGGATCCCTTTCCTCTAGTCCCCCCAAAAGGGGCCACTGTAGCCGTCCAAGCACAGCCTGCACAGAATGAATCAGACAGACTTCCTCTCAACGCTGTTAGTCAGCACCCCAAATCCTCAGCTTTTCCCTGGATATGCAAAGCTTAAGCCATCTGCCCAAGAGGGTGTTTTTTTTCTTGGCTAGCCTTCACCTAATGTGGAAATATCAAAGGTCATTCTGTGTTAGGCTGCAATGCGATTTCACGCTTTTCAATGGGATTCGGCGCACTTAAGAGAAGCAGCATTTGTGAATAAGGTTGGTGTCAGCTCATGTTTGACATGCTGTGGTGTGAAATGGAGCAGGTGTGGTCAGCAAGATTCATCTTCTCAAAAATGCACAGTGTACACGGAGGACGAGGCAACCGCAAACCAATGACCTGCATCATTTTGGACAAGAAAAATGCACATGAAACAGTGGGGCATCATGTGTAGTGCAGCTTGACAATGGTTGATTCTGAATTGTCTGGTTTGAGTGTGTGCTGCTGGACAAACAGAGGAAGGCTGCGTTTTACCTCTAAGGAGTTTTTCATTTCTCCCATGAGGTCACGGGACTAATTCATGGGTGCTGCTGTCAGAACAGGCGCAGTGCAATCGAACGCTGCACAACACATGACACGGGTAAACAACTTTGCCTGGCAACCATCCAATTTATGATCATGCTAATAAACTTTAAAATGGCTGCAATTTGTCCCTCTCACCACTTTACATGGCTACCCAAAAACATTCATCGGAGTAATGGTGGAGAAAACTCTTTTAAGTCCAATCGCTCATATGACCTTGTTCAGAAGGATTGTGGTAATTATTACACGGGGGAAACGTTAAGGGTCAGTTTGGCCGCAAATGAAAATTCTACTATCCTTTCATGACTCCAAATATGCAGAACATTTTCATGCGCAATGCAAAACACATATTTTGAAAAATTCCCATGACAACGTAATGAAATTCAGTGGAGTTCAATGTTGTTTCGGACCCCAATGGGGACGATGCAGCTGAAATATTCTAAATGACATCTCCTTTTTAGTTCTGGAGGAGGCACGTTACACTAGGCCTGGGAATTCAAAATCTCCATTAATTGAATCTTTTACCTCGCAAACAATTAAATGTATGATTATTTCATTTATTCGCCCTCACAAGGTCTGCACTGTAAATATGCGCAACTATTAAAAGGTGAGGCATTGCTTTTTTTTTTTTTTTAATGAAAGGGTGCTTTTTTTAATCTTTGTGATTTTTGAATAATTGAGGGATCATTAAATACTATTTATGGTTATTTATTGAATACTTCGTACAACCAAAATCAAAGTACATTTCTTGGAGTTTCGGTTTTAATGTAAAAGACATATATTTCACAACAAAAATGTAAAAAGCAATCTGGCTATTCGGATGACAACGTGTTACCAGTTCTTTCATGTTGCTTTCATACCACTGACTGGACAGAGTCACGTGGCTATAAATAGCATGATAGTAAGGGAACAGTCAACGGCTGCTGCTGTGGGTTGTGGGATTTTTTTTCTCTTAATTACAGCGACTGCCCATAACGCAATTTTGATGGAGGGGACACCCCACAGAGGGGAAAACTACAGAAGAAAAAAAACGCAACTGGGCTAGCTTTGGTCTTGTTTTGAACAGCAATTGGGCTTTTTTCGTTTTGTTTCGTTTTTCGTTTTGAGGAAAGTATTACGATGATTAAAAAAAATTAATACAAATAAAAAAAATGTACATTACTTAGAGGTACTGAATTAGAGTTACGATTACTTTTTGGATTAATCGTTCAGCCCCTAATATTATACTGTTTAGAGTAGCGATGTTCATTTTAACCGTTCAACAATTAACCAACCGATATGAATTTTTTAATTAAGACAATCAGTTAAACGGTTTAAAAGGTCATTTTATTCATTTATTTATTTATTTCAGTATTTTACCTACTCATAGTCTATATAAAATTGTGTTTTATTGGCCACATTCACACAGCAGCAGAACACAGTTGTTCAGTACAGGAAGTGACACCGCGTTCTGTAACAGAACTCACCGGGAAATGTTCAGAACTCGCGGAACACACGCGCTGTGTGAACGGAACAGGACTCGTCATACACTGCTGAAGAGAGCCGCTCTGCTGCACAAGCACGCATCTACCGGGGGTTACGTGTTTTTATCTGTGTTAGCTTATAGTGATGGAGAAATCACAATAGATGATTAGGTCATCTAAAAATTGTATTAGGTCTCGTCAGTTTTCTGCCGGAGCCGCTCCCGTCAGTTTTGTGTTCTGTCGCGCAATTGAAATGCTCAGCTCAAAGCTGCTGTCAGTTAATGAAGGTTTGATGAAAGAACTCACACCTCGATTGGACTCCTGTCATGTCAGAAAGTGACTTATGGACGTTGCCATCTTCGACATTAATTGGATCACTGTTGCTAACTTTTTTCTTTCGTTTTCTTGATTTATTATTTATGCAAAATAGCTACAGATATGAATCCGCAGAAAACAAATATGACTATTTTAAACGGTTCACAGGCACTTATCCATTCTAATTGAATTAAATCCTACTTTAAAATAATGTTGTCGGTTACAAGAAATAACCGAAATGAGCATCCCTAGTTTAGAGGGTGAGTAAACAACAGAATTTTCAGTTGTGGGTCAACGATCCTATTACGTATAACTGAGAGGAATCTTAAAAGACCTTTCTGACTGCTTCCTGTTGATGATGACAACAGAATCACCTTCCCTCGATCCCAGCGTGCGCTTCAAAGAAAAACATGCCAGTGTTTCTCCTGTTAAAATCATTATCCTAGACAAAAGCGCCAAAGACAGCAAAAAGCACTTGTACACTTTTTTCTTTTATGTACTCTCAGTTAAGGCTGCACGATATCGGGAAAAATTACATTGCGATATATTTTTTTCCTGCGATATATATTGCGATGTGTACAAATGTATTTATGTTCATCAGCATTATCCTTTTTGTATCCAAAATAAGGGCTGCACGATAATCATGGCGCGGTATGTATTGCGCATCTTGTCAGTAAAGCCAGTTCTGTTATCAGCCGTAACTTCCTTCAGGTGCGTGATCTTACATTGAGCCGCGTTCACTAGGCAGAGCCGTTGTGCACTGACGAGCTGCGCAAATTCGGGTTCATTATCAGTGTGATTTTGACACTCCATGCAAAGTACCTCTTTTTGGTCAACATCCTCCTTTTTGTAGCTGGAATACCATGGGCTTCTACCCTTCACATCGTATGTTCCGGCGATGTGACTTTCGCTCATGCGCACATCGCGATGTCGATGTCAAAACAGAATATCGTTCAGCCCTAGTAGTGATTTGTCTATCTGTAGCTGTGTACTTGATTTGTGTGTGTGTGTGTGTGTGTGTGCCAATGATGTGTATGCCAAAGAAGTCTGTAACAGCCGATACCAGGTGTCCTTGGAGCAGGGAGAGGAATTTTCAGAGCATTACGTTATCTTGCTCTCCGGGGGAGTTTTGTCTCCAGCAGTGGAGGTGCCTCAGCTGAAAGAAGAGGGGAACCCGAAAAATAGAAAAGCGGTACTTTCCAATTTGGATCAATATCTACCAATTTCGCAGATATCTAATGTCAGTCACTGGTCTTATTGTGATTTTTAGTAGTAAAATAATAGTAATGTGTTATATTAGTTGAAACCTGAATGTCCGAGCATGAACTGTGCTTGGAAATTTCCATTAACTAAGTGCCAGGTGCAGACCACCAAGGCCATCCGAAATGAAGAAATCATCTATGAACGGTGGGAAGCTTTATATATTTTTTTTGCAAAGAGTGCAACTTCCCAGCAGCAAACATGAGGTAATACACAAGATAGTGATGATCAGCCAATTGGGTTTAATAAACAAAAAATAGACGCGCAAAGATAGTGATGGTCAACCAATCAGACATAATAAATAAAAAAATGGAAGACAAGATAATGGTGGCTGACCAATCAGGCACAATAATAAGCACATTGTAGAAGGTAACAGTGACTTCTTTGAAAGAGATAAAAAAAAGGGTATAATATGTATTGTATTAACAAACAAAGAGCAGAGGCAGTTAATGTGGCGGCTGTTTTCTCGACTTTGTTATTTTAATAAAGTCTTATTTCTTTAACATCTGAAACTCTACTGTTTGAGCCTTTCTGATTGCACCAACTGAGACAGAGACACACAACAACCTCTTTGGGTCACGACAGTCTCCAGGTCTGCCCAAATCCCATTGCATAGCTGCTAGATTCTTCAAGATTAATTTTGTCATCGACTATTAAATCGACCAGTCAACTAGTCGTTGCAGTCCTAATCACCAATAGTATATTTTCTTCTAAGGGAACATTTCGCTCTGCTGTTAAAGAGAGTTCATAAAAGTTTGATATAGAACAAGAAGTTCTAGATCTAATAACTAGATGTCTGAGCCGCAATTTTCCTTATCTTTCGACCTGTTAAAATAAATATTTTCCGTTAACTTATTTTGACACCGCTGGTATATGATACGTACTAATTTTGTTTTACAAAAATTAATTTGAAAAGAACAAAATATGTGATTTAAAATTTTCAGATGATGTTATGAATAGTAAAACGATTGTAGACCGCAAAGTGTTTATTATTATTATTATTATTAAGTGTGATAATTTCTGAGTCCGCGGGTGTATGAGTAAAGACAGAGAGATGCGACCGTGTCTAATTATCCCATTTGAGAATACAAGACGTGTGGGGGTAAAATAACAGCTGGGGTGTAAAAAACAGGAGACACTAGTGTGTCTAAAACGAAATATGGAAATCCGTGTGAAACGTTATTTTCTCAAGCTTTCAAAACAATGGTACGCTTGCTTAAGACCCATCTGTGAAAACAAACAAAAGGGTTTTGCAAAACCATCTTTGCGTTTCTCTTTTGACCATTCCTGGGCTGAGCTGAGAAGACAGAAAGAGGGAGATTGTGCGCGCGCTTTGAGCAACCCAAAGTCACGTGGTATGCTGATGCGCTGAACTTTCTGCAAAATGACCCATAAAATCTTCAAAAACATTCATCAGAGCTTCATTTATAACATAACACCAGACTGACACGTACAAACAACATATTTCCTCGCTACAGACGATGTAGGATGATGCCGGAATTACCCACATGACGATTTATGCCTCCAGAATTAATTTTAAGATCAAAAGGTCACATACGAATATCATTTATTATTTTTATGAGGTCAAAGGTCAAGGCAATTAATCTTTTTGTCACATGGTGCCGCATATTCTCTCTCTAGCGCAAAATCAGACTATTAGAAAGACTTCTTGGGAAAAAAAAAACACAGCAAAAACAACTAAGGAATAAATTGCTATTACGTTGGTTTAAATTGAAAAAGAGTCTTCCAAAACAAAGCAGCAGCAACCTTTGAACAGTATTTTGTACACAGAGAACATTTGTACCTGGTATGGAGTGTGGTTGTGGAGAGGTGGGGTGTACTGGGCCTCTCTACAGCTGGTGTCCTCATCTGAGGAGGATCCGGAGTGGTAATCTGACGTGACCCTCTCCACAGCGCTTGTTACTTTCTTTGTCACATCCTTTTTATCATCATCGTCATCATTTGAGAAGGTGGCTACAGTGAAACCATGATTCCTTTCACCATACCTGTGACCAATTCAGAAATAAAGACATGTCACAAAACCAACCAGCAGAGCACTTCTAAACAAACTGAAGCGCATTTGCTTCAATTCATGAACTTACCTACAGCACACCTCTCCGGGGTCGACCCACAGAGTGAGCTCCTTAGGCAATCCAAGGTCCTTGTACTGCACTCCACTCTCAACACACGCTCGGAGCAATTCAGCATCCTCTTTATGAAAGCGATTCACTCTGATGCACCTGCATAGGATAATATTTACAGTTCATTTCAACATGACATCTATTCTGACTATCTGTGAAACCAAGGAACATGGGATCTTTGTCATTAGGATGTCAATGAACAGCACAGCTCATCAGAGTGCTGTACCTGAATGCTTGACCCTTGCTGGGGTTGTCTGAATACCAGTGACCTTTGTACTTCTCCTGTAATGCTACCGTTAACCGCTCCACAAACAGGTCCACCTTTTCGGCATCCAGCTTCTCTGCCTTCGTTATCAACCGCTTCAGGAAAAATACCACAGCTGCTATTTCTTTCTTCATCGTTAGCTATTCAGCTGAAATTCAGGACCGACTTCTGTGAATACAGAGACGTTTATGAGTACAAACACCAAATGACAACCTGTGATAAATCATTAATTCTTAAAGTGCCCCTATTATGCCTTTTCAAATATGATCTTTCATGCAGTGTGTCATGTATCTGTATATGAACATAAACTATCTGCAAAGTTGTGACACCGACAGCGCACAATAAATAAAATTATTGTCTATCAAAAAACAGCGTCGCTCACATTTGCCTAAACCAGTCGTCAGCAATTAGAATATTTTTCTGTTACGAATCCACGGCACGAAGTAACATATTTGCATAATGTCCGCTCGCGTTCTACGTTGTGAACAGCTTGCCCGCCCACAAACAGTAACACTTGGTCTTAAGAGATGGATCAGATCCCAGTTTATTTGGACCAGCTTGCTCCTCTGAACTACCTGCAAGTATGATTAATAATTGATTATTGTATTTTCTAATGATCGCTCAAAATACGTATTTGTGTGCGTTATGTTGTGTAACAACCCTGCACATGTCTTGGTAACCGGCTAACTAGTTTAAGTAATGATAAACGATATTTAACGCAGTGTTATGCATTATACAGTGTTGAAATTCACAATGTAGAGGTGTGCCAGAGTTGCTTACAAAAGCAAATTGTGAGCACTTTCCACAATAGTCTGTGCTAACTAGTTGACGTATTCTTTCAGAAAGCATCCCTAGTAATGTAAGAAAGATGGCGGTAGACCAATCATAAAGGACTGCACTATCTGACCCATCACAGCAGAGGGCTCACGGGAAGGACGGGTTTAGACAGGCTGAGTCTTCAAACTGCTTCACACGAGTAGTTTACGAATAATTTAGAAATGGGGTAAAATCAAATCTATTTTTGTTTTTGACATTGCATACATGTAAACCTGTTTTAAGAGACTCATAAAACAATATTAGCGTCCTTTAAAATGGCATAATAGGGACACTTTAAAAATATAAATTTGTAGACAAAAACATGACTTTCAATTTAAGAAAACTGAAAAATGTTCCACAAACATAGGCAATTGTTTTTAACACCAAAAATACAAATTAATAAAAAAAAAAAAAAAAACTAAAACAAACAAAAAAATATTTCTACTGCTACTACGAACAATATTCATAATAATAATAATAATAATAATAATATTACTTAGAAAATGCTGCTTCATACTTGAAAAAAGAAACAGAACAGGTTTTAAACCATCATCTACCCATCAAATGTGAAAACATCACGTATCACAGAAACATAAGCTCCTAAGATCTAGTATGCACTACATCAAGTGATCAACACAAAGCTGGGCGGTCAGACGGCGGGACAGAGCAGCAGGATGGCGCGCTAAATACATCGCGACCGTTTGAAACGCAACCATAACAGAAACGACCAGTACTAGTCTATGGTACTAGTACCCTAACGGCACTAGTAAGAAAAACTCGAACTAAATTTACTAAAGTGCATTAAGTTTAACATTGTAGTTTAAACTAACTAACGCTATATATTATCTAGGGCGCACGTGGATGAAAGACGTCACAGAAAAAAAATGTTTCACTCATTTATTTCTTAATCGTATTTCTGATTATTGCTCTTTATTTGTGCAAAAGCTTTGGCCAGATAACATTAACGTTAGTTACAGGAAAAATTCAGTTGCCCAACTAACGTTAAACTTGACTAACACGAGCTAACGACGGCCTTGTTTGTCGTTAAATGTCACATAATAAAACTATACTCAATACTTACATTTCCACGTATCTCGCTTTTAAAAAACATTAAAATAATTATCACAAACCGAAAACAGCTAACGTTAACTGTAGCCTCTAGGCGAAGTTAACGTGGCCTCAAATCCATTTTTCGTTGGCTTTTTCGACCGTTTTCTTTACAACCATTAGTTTCAAATCATTCTTAGTTGAGTATTTGGAGGTTATAAACATATATTAATTAACAAGCAAGCTCGCTGCATTAATGAAGACAGATATACTGACCGTGTTTTCCTTTCATCCACATGTGGACAACTCCTGCTGCCTACCGCACAAGACACTTCCAGATCTGCTCCCCGCGAATACGGGTGACGTGACTTTGTCTTGTGCGCATGCTCAAAGGAAATAATTCAGGAGTCGGTTCTATTGATTCGTGAGTCGAAAGATTCATTGCACTTGGTAGAAGCAAAGAGTATCGTTTTCGTCCACTATGGGGTGCTGTTGAGTCTTAATTTGGCCATAACTTTCTCTGTGTTTTAGTAAATTGAAAGATTTTTGGTCTTTTTTTTACACATATTTTGGGAAAATGCTTTAAAACTTTTTAAAAAACACAAAAATGCACTGTGGACAAATTCTCTACCCTTTCGTTCTGTTCGGTATGTTTCGTTTCATTACGTCCACTAAATTAAACAGCTTTAAAAATCTATCAAATAAATATTTTTTTCAAAAAATATAAATAAATCTGTTAATCAAGCTCAGTCCTGACCAAAACCAAGGATTTTGACTCTTTAATTGCCAATTTAATAAATAGGGCGGCAAAATGACTTATTTTTAATATAAAAAGTAATTGTAGACTGGATTTTTTTAACCTTTTTACCTAAAAGATCACTAACAACATTGGCTTTCATGCATTGTTAGTTTTTTTTGCAGCATCAGATTTAAATTTCTTCTTCCTGTTCGTGGCCGTTTTTGCCCCATTGACTTCCATTATATCCACATTTTTTGATTCCATCGCCATGACAACATATAATCATGCATTCTTGATTGTTTGTGGTTTTCCCTGTTGAGAAGAGGTAAAATGTGTAATTTTTACTGTTGATCATCATTTGGCACCATTAACCGTTTAGATATTCTTGTGCAAAAAAAGCCAGACTGCCAGGTTCTTATTGTGCGGCGCCCGTGGAGGTTGGTCATGCTGACAATGAGGTCAATCATCTCCTCTGTAATAAACAGACTGAACATAGAATCCACATTCTGGACCCTTGCGATGGCCCTGGAGTCACGCCTCTGGCAGGCTGATGAAAGAAAGTTGTCTTTCTTAAAACCACACTTCGCCGTTTTATTCTCAATCCACAAAGATCCAGGATCCTTTGACCACTTTTTTTGCACAGAAATATGTAAAGGGTTTATGGTGCCAAATGATGATCAACAGTAAAAAATGATAAATTTGACTTCTTCTCAACAGGGAATGGTGTCATGGCGATGGAATCAAAAATGACGTTATAATGAAAGCCAATGGGGCAAAAACGGCCACGAACAGTAAATGAGGGAGAACATTTTTTAATCTGGTGCTGCAAAAAAACTAACAATGCATAAAGCCAACGTGTTAGTAATCTTTCACATGTTCAAGACTGGGATAAAGGTTAAAAAAAATCCAGTCCACAATTACCTTTTATGTTGAAAATAAGTAATTTAGTTTTTTTTTTTCCCAAATCAGTGACATAATTTAAGAGTAAAAATTAAGCAATTAAAGAGTAAAAATTCAGATTTTATTTATTTATTTTTTTTACATTTGGTAGCTTTGGTCAGGACTGAAGTTATGTAAACTCAAACAACAATTAATAAAAAATGGTAAATGGTTATTATATTTGCTTTTGGAAAAAATTATGATAAAGACTGAGGCGCAATGGACTAGGGCGTTTTTCAAAATTGGACCATGGCGCCCTCTAGCGTGAAACGTGGTGTTTTGTCAGCAAAGCTGTTAACCAGAAGCCTGTTTGATGAATTGTGACCCTGAACCACAAAACCAGTCAATTTCCATTGATGTATGGTTTGCTAGGACAGGACAATATGAATATCTGAAAAAAATTAAAATAATAAATACAATAAAAAATTGAGGAAAAAAAATCACCTTTAAAGCAATGCATATTATTAATAAAAAATTCAGTTTTTGTATTCTTACGAAAGAAAATTTAAAACATGAATGCAATATATGCTAATGATTTTTGCTGAACTGAGCTGGTACATCTTGTCAACAGGAAATACCTTTCAGGATGTAACTACTCACACTTATAAAATGTGTTGAGACACACTGTGACTGCATGAGACACACTAAAATTGAAAAACCTGATTATGTTCTGAATTAATATGATTCCTCATTACAAGCATCAAGAGGAAAGCCAGTTGATGACTGACAAATATGCACTTAACTATATTATTATTATAATTTTTTTTTAAATGAAAAATGTAAAGATTATTATTTAAAAGGGTTTGTGTCCACTCCACAGATCAGTAGGTGGCATGAATGCATTAGCTATATTTCTTGGACTATAGACAAAGGAAGTGACAAAGACAACGTGTTGATGTGTTTTAGACATTATTCTCACTGCTTCTGCAGGTGAGGCTGGATCATGAATGATTCTCACTAACATAAACACATTCCAGTTAATCAAGGGTGCGTTTCCCTTCAGAACCAAACCTAACGTTAATCTTCTGTGTCTTCAGTCACTCTGATGTCGGGAGTAAATCACTACTGCTATGTTCATTACTACATTCAACAACAAAACACCTCAATCTCTTAGGAGTCTT